>JABASP010001267.1:0-31896 GCA_019776565.1 Sminthurinus signatus | reverse complement strand
TTTTGATAGTGGCCTAGGCTGACTTCATTCCCATTCTCAGAAAAATTCTACCTCCGCCCCTTTCCTCCCCACCAGCAACATGCCTGATTTGTGAAAGTTCCCTCATTTAAAATACATGGTGAACTTCAGTGACCCTGGTCGACCTCTAAACCTAAACCGAATCGGCTGATTTTTTCAGAGGTTGGTTTATTCACCAAAAGGAACGATATGAAGGGGTGAGACTTTAAACTTCTCGAACTTATGCTTTTTTGGCGAGCGCTAGTGCACAGTGTACAATCTATATTAAGTGTCAATATGAATTTTTATAACTACACTTGAGAAAATATACAAAATGTCTTTATACACCTACAATCTACAATCACTTTGTATTTATTTATTTATGCAGATGCTTATTTTTTTATTCTTTTAGGTCCTTTCGACTTTTCAGAACCTACATAAAATTTCAAATTTCTACACACCTCCATTTTTTCCAAGCACATGAAAAAGCCATTTTTATCGTCACAACTTTCACATTCTCTGCAATGGAAACTTTTACAGGTTTTGGAAAGAGAAAAGAGAAAGCAGAGGAGCGGAGCGATGAATTTAAGTAGAATTGAGAATTGAGAAAAAGCAGACAAAGAAATAAAATGAAGAGAAAATGAAACTACATGGAATTGAATAGAATATAATGGAATAAAACATTGTAGAATAGAGTTGAATGGAATGGAATGGGATTGAGAATTGAGAATGTGTTGAAGTTGAATTGTCACACTGAATGTCTTTTGTAGGTAGGTATTTTTATTTGTGTACTACCTCGGATTTTAGATTCATGTCAATCCTCCAAGTTTTGCTTTCAACATTCTAGATTTTTTCATGTACAGATATCTGCGTTTAGTCGTGAATCCTAAACAGAACAGTTGTACATTTTACTCTTTACATCGACATGGATTTGAATTTGACTTGTTCCCAAATCTCCGTTTTTTCTGGACCTACACAGAAAAAAACCTGGTTATTGCACAATGCAGAAATTCAAATGTCTCAAATCTATTCTGAATGCACACGACACTAAAGAATACATTATGAAAGGAAAAAGGGAAGAAAAGAAGGATGAATAGGAAATAAAAGAAAGAAAGATTTCAATTGCAATTTAGATTTTTTTCTTCTTCTTCTTTGGAATCCATCCGCCATCCGCCTTCTCGCCCGCCCGCCTCATGTTGAGCACAATGAAGAGTGAAGAGCACATGAAAAGAAAAAGAAAGAGAAAGAACAAGAAAATAGAGAATAATAGTGAAAAGGGATGAGAATTGAGAGTATTTGTTCTCAACGTGTCAAATAAGATGTTCAATGTTCACTGTTCACTGTTCAAAGTTGGCACGCGTAAAAGAAACGAATAAGGAATGGATAAATGAAATAGAAATGGAAAAGTAAGGAGATCAGAGAGAAGAGAGAAGAGGAGAGAAAGGTGCTGACAAATAATAATAATAATAGTAGTAATAGTAATAGTAAAAATAGTAATAATACATCCACGTGAAACTGTATGCTCACATACAAAAAAGAAAGTGTAGAGAAAGAGAGATTGTGAGAAATTGTGAAGAATAGGATGAATTTCTTTCTCTTTTCTTGCTCTGTTCTCTATTCTCTGTTCTCGTATCCTTGAATTCTTATATTACATTTTCACGTGATGAGTATGATTGAAGTCGACCAAGCGTGAATTCATAGCTCATCATATAATTCCCTCCTCCTCTCTATTCCTTTCCTCTATCACATCTCACATCTTTCATATTGCCATTCCTCTCAAAGGAATATTTCTCCAAGAGAAAGAGAAAGAAAGGAACAAGCAACACGTATATATATAAATTTTATAACATTTTATATACTGAACTCAGTACAGTGTACACTGTACAGTATAAAGATTCCAAGTTTCAACATCTTCTGTTTTTTACAATACGCCTGAGAAATCTAAAATCTACAGTCTAAAGCTGACATTATATCAAATACAAAATACAAAATGGAACCTGTGAGAAATTCCGTCTTTATATTTTGTAGCTACTGTATTATGTATAATAAAAGGTTTTTCATTTTAAATGTTTAAATAATTTTTTTATTTCAAATTAAAAAATATGATATAACAAGTACAGAAAGTATAGATGAAAGATGAGAGAAGGAACGGGACCTGAGAAATCATGTCACCTGTTTCTAAAAGGTAAGAAGAACATTTTAATTTATTTTACAAAGGTGTAGAAAATCATACGTACTTCAATTTCAGCTCCACCTAAGAAACGATAATAAAGGTAGAGAAAAAAAGAAGGTAGACTACTGATATTTAAAGCTTATAGTAAAATCTAAAACTATGAAAAAAGTGACTTTTTCTGACTTTATATACTTTGTAGTGCGATGAAAAGATGTAGAGTGTACACTGTACAATTTACAATACAGATATTCATGCAGAATTTTTTTTCAATTTATTCTTTCCACATCGTCACCCAAGCCTTACACAATTTGATTACCTTCATTCAAACTCCTGAACAATTTTCTTACTCCTTTTATATGCAAAATCGTATCATATACGTGTGTACAATGTGAATATGTAGCGGATTTGTGGATTTGTCAGGCTCTAATTTCCATCTTCTCTCTCTTCGTTTCCTCTTCTCAAATTCTTGTGCAGAATTGAATTTGTTCTTGAAAAACTTTGAGATTCCAGATTCTAGATTCTATAATTTAAGAAAAAGAAAAAAAAGGAAATGAAATTAGAAAATAGATTTTTTTTCTCCTTTTCTCATACTATTACAAAGAAATGAGGAAAAGGATGGAAATTCAAATTTATATTCAAAGTTTTATGATTATACATTATACACTGTAATATTATTTACATACATGTATGATGTCTGTTTTCATATATATTTTTATTTAGTTTGATTTTATTGTGTTGTATTGTACAAATGGATCAGGAATTCAAAATAGGACAAAAAGTGCACATTGAAATAGCTACAGTCGAGACAAAAGACGGAATCATTATGTCTGAAATACTATAAAGGAACACTGAGCTTTTCATATATATTTTATCATTCATAACGTTGGAAATGTTTGTTATCAAGGCAGTTTGGAAATTAAAGGCGTTCCCTTGAAAGGAAAATTTAAATGATTGAAGATTGGAGCTGCTGTTGATTGAAGCAGACTAATTGCGTCTCAAACTCAAAGTCAAAGTCAAAATAAAAATCCAAATGAGAATGAGAATCAGAATCAGAATCAAAATCAAAAGCAGTCAAAGAAGAATTAAGATTAAGAATAATCACAAAAATAAGAAGAAAATGAAAAAGGCTGAACACTGAGCATCCCTCAAAGTTAATTTTTCCCAATCCAGTGTCAGTGATGTCCTGTTTCTTTTAAGAAAAAAATTGGACGATTATTTCATCTGCTCTCTTTTAGCTTTTCATCTTTCATTCTCTGTTCTAGTTGTCGTTAGCGTTATCGCTGTCGTTGTGATTGTCGTACTCGTACTCGTTGTGCTTGTCGTTCGTGCAGTCACTTTCTCCCAAAGGTAAACCTGTCTCTCACTCTCTCGCTCCTTTTTCCATTTTCTTCTTCTAGATCGATCGATCTTTATCGATTTTTTTTGTGTCATCTTCCAGATTGCTATAAAACTCTGTATAAAAGTCTACAATCTACAATCTTCAATCTGCAGTCTACAGTCTAAAGTCTGGAGTCTGG
Source organism: Sminthurinus signatus (assembly GCA_019776565.1). NCBI lineage: Eukaryota > Metazoa > Arthropoda > Collembola > Symphypleona > Katiannidae > Sminthurinus > Sminthurinus signatus. The sequence goes on along the minus strand of JABASP010001267.1, from coordinate 28,209 downwards.
AGTCTAAAGCTTGAAGGCTTCTCTTTTCAATTTTCAGGATGGGATTTACCAACAACTTTCTCCCTGAGCTGTCTCCTTTTCATTCATTTCATGCATGTTATGTGTTATGTGTAGTCTTATCTTTCATACGATAACATAACATAATATATAATATCGCATCATATGGCGTATGATGGCGTATGATTGATGATTTTCTTTTAAAACAATAGACTATTAATCCCTATTTGAATACACTGTGTGAATGAAATGACTGAATCTAAATGTGCTGCAAATCCTTCTTCTTGTTGCTGCTGATGATGATGATTAAAAAAGTATACATAGAAAAGAGAAAAGAAACTATGAAAAGAGATATGATGGCCGAGTTTATAGAATAATTGTAAATGTAAATGTAAATTAATCATCAGAAAAACACTCCTCTTACTCTTGAGCTTGACTCGACTCAACTCAACTGGTTTACTTTGGTTTGGTTTGGTTTGGTTTGGTGTGGGCTCTCTCCCAAGAAATTCATTAAATAAAAACAATGATTGAACCCTGTGTATTTTCTATATAAATGAATGAAAGAAGGAGAAAGAGTGAAAGAAAGTGAATGACTGAATGAATGAGCGGTGGAATGGGATTTATTAGACGCTGTGCGTCACAAAAAATGGATTAGAAGAATTAGAGCCTCTCTGGAGGAAAATTGTCTTGACAATCTCCATTCTCCATTCTCCGTTCTTTACTTTCTCTCTCTCTCTCTCTCTCTCTCTTCAATCATCTTCTCCTCCTCTCCACAAGAGAAGAAAATAAAGACAATGACATCAAGTTTAATACAATACGAACGATTTTCATGATTTTCTCCCTCTCTAAAAATATCTGGGGATGGGCTGACATAAAAGAAATAATAATAATAATAAAAGTAGTAGCAGTGCTATTAGTAATAGAAATAGAAATAGTAATAATGTAGGCAGTATAAGAAAATTGCTGACTGATTCAAGACTCTATAGAATCTAAACTCTAGAATCTAGACTCTAGAGTCTTTACTCAAGACGAGAGACGAGAATGGAGAGACTCGAGGGTGGAAGAATAAAGAATAAAGATTTTCCTCCAAAAAGGTTAAACTAGCCAAGCCCATGATTTTTTTTCTTCTTCTTCCTTCCCTGAGCAACATTGCAGATTGAACATTGAACGTGTGCAACATTAACCCAAGTTCAGTCTAGTTCAGTCTAGTTCAGTTGACTTGACTTGACTCGGGTTGAGTTGGGTTGAGTTGAGTTAAGTTGCCACCTCATCAGAAGTAATCAAGTTAAAAAATTGAATTATTATTTCCGAGTTGCTTTTATCTTCATTCGCCATCTCATCAGCTTTATTTCTATAGCTTCTTATTTTCCTCTCTTGTCTTTTCCTCTTTCTGTTTCTATTTTCTATTTCTGTTCCCGATTCTGATTCGGATTTGGATTCGAATTCTTATTTGGATCCTGTTCTCCCAAGATAAGAAAAGCCAAATGAACTGAGTTCAGCTCAACTACCAATCTATCTACCTACGTATACGTATACGTAACTAGTACACACAGACCCGAGTCCAGAGTCCAGAATCCAGGGGAAAAGGGGAGAAAGAAAAGGAGGAAAAAAGAGGGGCAACGGAGAAGGAAAGAATGGAGGAAATTCGTAATGGCTATTGGATGGTCTATATAGATAGTTGATGAAGTGCAAGTATAGTTTCTGTCTCCAGAGATGTCTTTCACTTTCCTCAGAAGAGAGAGTAGCTGTACTTGTATTATGTACTGTGTATCTGTTCGGATGAAAAAAAGTTGGTATGAGACTGAATGAGTCATAAAACTAAGACTTTGTCCATGCACACAGTACACTGTACAAAATCCATGTTACATGTTACATGTAAAGGTAAAGACGTTTTTAAGATGGAGGAGAAATCCTCACACACACACACACACACACACACACATAAACACAAATTCCTTCCCTTTTGCTGTTCAAGCAATCTGACACCATTTAGTGGAATCACGTAGACGTGCTGGTCACTGGTTAGTTTTACTTTCTTTTTCTTCTTACAATGTATTTACTACTACCGTACCATAGCATAGTACAGTACAGCACAGTACCTTTTGTTTCCTGTTCCTTCATCATACACTAAATAATCCAGCCTTCCTTTCCCCAACCTTTTCCAAAACTTTTTTCTCCTTCCTCTTCCTCTCTTTTCTTTTTCTATCCCTTTATCTATAGACTACTGGAGAAAGTACGGAAAAGAATGAAAAAGATAGCGAGTTAGACAATTGAGAAACTGTATGTGATTTTATATCTGTAGTTGCACTTGAATGTACATGTACCTTCATACTTCATACAGGTACAAGGTACGCATTAGGTGTATTAATGGACACATGCATACACATGTGTGCTTGGAAAAAACGAGAACGAAAACCAAAAGAGGATTCAAGATAAAAGAAACAAGAGGGAGAGAGAGAGAGAAAGATAAAAAACATGGAATACGGAGAGATTGAAAGAAAAGATAAGAAATGATAAGAAAATACAACTAGCTTCTAGAGTTCTACAGTTGAAAATAGAAAGGAAGAAAGAAAGAAATTTGAAAACCAAGAAAAATAATTTTCTAAAGAAAATGTTCCTTTATCCTTGACTTTTATTCCTCAGATATAGGAATATACAGATCTACGATGACACTGACGACCCCATAGCCCAAAGTACAAAGTCCAAAGTCCGTAGTAAATAGAACAGAGTACGGAGAAACAGAGAATTAAGAAAAGGAAAGGTCTAGACTCTAGAATCTAAACTTTAGAATCTAACATGAACATGAACGAGTACAAGATTACAAAAAATGCTGGGAAAAGCATTGTACATTGTACAATGTACAGTTTTGTACTCTTTTGCCCTTTAGATATGTCTGTGTCCACTTTCCACTGTCCATCCCTCTATTGGAAACCGGAAACAATTCTTTTTTCCCTTTTCTTTATAGTACCAACAACTTTAGCTTAAAACTACTGTGCTTTTTCTCTATACTTTTTAATATGAAAAGTACAGTGTACTTGGATATAAATGATTGTATCGCTAAAAAAATCCATGAATTTTTTAGATTGTAGATTGTGGATACATTAATGCCAACTTGAAAACGAGAAGCTTATCAAACATGAAACATTTATAAAACGTACTATAATTTTTTATTTCATATCTGTTTTTCTGTTTTACCGAATTTAAGACACACATGTATAAAACTTCTACTTACGAGTAAAATTCATGACAGACATAATTCGATAATAAATAGAAACGAAAGACCTTTTTTTATCAAAAATAAAATTTAGAATTCCAGTTGTTAGAGCTCTTATGATTGTAAAAATACTGTCCAAACTCTTTGTGTTTTATAGATAGAAAAAAGAAACAAATGTTTATGCTTTTATTAAGTTATATCTTATCAAACTTTTTACTGCTCCTGCCATCTCAAATATGATTAGAATTATGATTACGATTATTCTCATGAACCTCAGAACTCGGAATCTTTTTCAGAGCTATTGTGCTTAAAATGAATCAAAGTTAAAATCTCTGCTCATGTTTCAAGTTTTAACCACAGCATCCATTTATTTTCTTTTGCTAACTTTCCATAATTATTTTATTGGGAGTGGAAGCAACTTGGATTTTCCTCCAAGTTATATAACTTGTACAGTGTATAGACTCTGAACTTTTATCTGTGTTCGTATTTCTATTTTCAACTTGCCAGTTTATTATTATTATTATTATTATTAATAGTAATGATAATATTATTATGAAAATTCAAGTTTGAAAAGAGAAAATACTTGAGTTTGGAGTTTTGGAGGTTTTAGTCTCGAGTACTTTTGAATATGGAGCACACACAGCACACAGATACATGGCGGTTTTATAAAGCTACAAACTTTTTCAATATTTTGCATGTCTCTATTTTATTTGGTTAATTTTCATAACCATGGTTACGGTTGTGGTTATGGTTTGAAATTGATTAGACATTCCATTTGCTGATTGGAGATTGGCAGATGGAGAGCTGAGGCGTAATTCAGGTACAATGTACACAGGATAAATAATATACATGATAGAAATGGATGGAAATGTGAAAGGTGAAGTGATGTTGTTATCAAACTAATTTGTGAGTGGGAAGTAGTGAAAGTAGTGAAAGTGGAGAAAGTGGAGAAAGTATTATGTAATAAAGTATCTAGAAAACTTGTGTAAAGTACAGCTTTAATCTTTAATATTGCTATTGTAATTGCCCTCTCCATATTACATGTTCCATTTTCCATACTGATTCAACCTGTACATTGTACATTGCACATTGTAATTGTTTAGATTTTCTATTGGAGATAGACTAAAAACTATAACGAGGTCAAGTATCATCATCATCATTATTATCTTGAAAAGAAAAAGGTATTGTTCAATCTTCAACTTTTAAACCGTATTTCATATTTTGTAATATAAATCCCTCGTCCACTACATAATAGAAAAGTAGATATCAAAAGACCGAGTCCCAAATTGGAAATGTAAACCAATCCATCCTGGTTACAAGTTATCAATGGTGGAGGCAAGTAGGCAAAAAAACAAGTTGTCAAATAGATGGATTAATATGATACAAAATACGAAATAAAAGGTACAAGAAACACGATGCAAAGGAGATAACAAGTTTCAATAAATTCAGAAACCTGTGGCCTGTGGATAATATTGCAAAGTTGAAGTTGAATTTCAAATACTATTATTGAATCTACATCAGATTTATTTTATTCTTGTACTTGTCATACATTGTATTTTTGTAGTGTATTAAAATATCGAAAGTTTTTCTCTTTTTTTCGTTTTGATTTTAACTTTAGATTCCTTATTTTGGTTTCATTTCAAATTCAAAATAAAGGTACTTTGACTTGACTTTGTGGGATATTTTCTTTCTTTCTCCTGTTTCTATTTGGAGAGTGGAAACTTTCAAAATTCTGTGGTTGTGGTTTCATCATGTATGTTTAGATCTTGTATGTTGTATATTGTATTGTAACCATTAACCGTTGCCCAGCAACTTGTGCTCTTGGGTAAGGAAGTTCTTGTCTAGGGTCTAGGGGAAGGAGGAAAGAGCGAGAAGAAAAAATGTACATGGATGAGGAAAGTTGCCGAGCTGGTGAAAATGTAGATAGCAAAAACTCCAAGAGCTTACAAGTGCAGTAAGTACAGTCAGAAGAAAACAAGACAAGAGAGAAGAGAGAAGGGAGAACAAAGGGAAAGTAAAGAATATGATTAAAAGTTTGAAAGCAACCAATCACTCACTCCTGAAGTAATCAACCAACAACCCAAACCTTTGGTCGACAACTGCTAAAACTTTTCTCATGCTCGGGATTCTAGTTTAATACTCAAACAATGTCTAGAAATAATGTACAAAATATATACAATATACAAGAACATAAAAATACAAAAACATGGACATTTTCTTATTCTTATTATTTTTGTACTTGTTTACTTTCTCCATTTCTATAGTGATAGATTGTACATAGTACACAGGACAAATGGCTGTTTTTTCTTATTTGTTTCACATTTGGCTCAAGTATTCAATGCTCAATGTTCTCAAGTCAATATAACTCAATTTATGGTGTGGACGAGCCAAGCCACAAACTACAAACTCTACAAAAGCTACAACAAACTTGGGGATAAGTAGTGAAAAATTGGATTGGATAGCATGGAAGAGGAAGATGGTAGCAACAATGACAACGAGGATACGGAAGAATGGAAGAAGTGAGAGGCGAGAAAATGAAAGTAAAAGAGCAAATGACGACAGGAAGGAGAAAAAACGATGGCAATATGATTGAGCCTGTGTACGAGTGTGCAAATGTCATTAATCTCTAGTATTTTTTGTGTACTTGAAAAAAGAAGTGCACGTGAGTTTGGCTGTGAGTATAAAAGAGTGAGAGAAGACTTTGCTATTGATGTTGCTGTTGCTGTTGACGTTTTTGGAATATCCGACTTCCTTCATTTTTACTTCTCAAGTTCCTAGTTTCTAGTTTTGAGCTTTGAGTTTAGTCCTTTGATATCCAAAGACCAAAGACCAAAGGATGAGGATGAATGCTTATGGCTATACAAGTATAACCTGTACGAATATCACACATGTAGAATGTAGATTCTTGCTTATTCAGATGAGTCAAAGTGGAGCTCTTTGAACTGACTTGAATTGAACTACCATTTCCAACCCGTACCGGTTAAATTGAGAAAACGACAACGACAGCGAGAAAGAGGTCTGACTTTTGACTTGTGACTTGTGACTCTGCTGGCTGCTGTGACAATTTGACAAGCAGTTTACTTTGAACTCAAACTGTTTGATGCTTCCACTGTGTCTAGTGTCTAGTGTCTAGTATCTAGGATACGGAGTTAGAATGTGAGGTTGCTGTTGCTGTTGCTTTTGATGGTAATGTGTTGTGGTGGTTCAATTCACTTCAAGTCCATATAGGATAAATAACTAGCTCAGCTCAAGTCAACTCTTTCATCTCCAACTTTAATAAGGAATACATTTATAATGTGTACGGATTCTGAATCCTTTTAAAGGTCTACTTCTACAATCTACAATCTACAATCTACTTAGATCCATCACACACCGCTGAAATGGTAAAAAAGGAAAGATGGAAACCTAAAAAAGGAAAAAGGAAACTGCTTTTTCCTCGTCAAAACTAGAAAACTAGAAATACGTATATATTACTTTTCATTTTCTTTGAAAGTTCAAATTCAATACTAAATTCTAGATTTTAGACCTGGAAAGAAAAAAACATGAGTGAAGAGCAAACTTAGCCTTGTAAGAAATGTGTACATGTGTATTTCATTTCAACTTTTCCCAAGGCTTTTTATTTTCATATTTTCCCGGTCAGTTTTATTTTGTTGTTGGGATTTTGAAGCATGAAATTTAACATCTTTTTGAACAAGTAGAGAATCGAGGTTTTTCAATACTTGAAGAAATGCTCATTAAAACTGTAGACTGTAGACTGTGGACCAAAATAGAAAAAGTATTGACATGACTGCAAAATGTATTCAGTATTCAAAAGGCTCATGATTCAAAATTCAAGACATGGCTATTGCTGAAATATCCCCTTTTCATTTCATTCACCCATCCATCCATCCGTCTAATCATGAAACTCTCTACTTTCTACATTCTACATTCTATACTCTAAACTCTACACTCTATGCTCTATACAATTTACATTGAATTTAGTAAATGAGGATAAAATTTTGAAATTGAATATGAGCTCTTTTATTCATATTTACTTTGTATCTCGGAAATTTGGGACTTTGAGCTCCAGGCAGAATTATGCGTCACTACTTTATGCACATACAACATACGATATACAGTAAAGTACAGTACAGCTTAGATTGTATAATATACCTGCATACAATAATAGTAATAATAGTAATAATAATAGGGCTTCAACAGTACAGTACTTGTAAAACGTGCTTTATGCTTTATACTCCATACTCCATACCACGACTACATAATAGAGAATGGAGAATGGAAAATGGAAAGTTGGAGAATCTGGAAACTGGGAATGAATCGATCAAAGTGGCTGTTGCTGTTTCAGTTGCTGTTGCTACTTGTACTTGTACTGCTCGTGTTTCTGTTTCTCCTACTCTTTCTCCTTCTCGTCCTGCTTCCCTCCTCCTTATTCATGCTCCACAGAAGAAGAACTAATATCAACTTTTTATATGTTGCATAATACTAATGCTGTACTAATACAAAGTTCCTTTCTTCATACAGCAAACAGGATGAATTCATGAATCCTCGGGTCTTCTCTCCTCTATTTTCTATGTTTTGTGTCATGGAATTTCATTTTCATTTTCATCTACATTCTACATAGAAAAGGGCAGAAAAGAGAAGAGAATTCAGAATTCGGAATTCAGTTAATAGTAAAGTTAAGTGAAGCACCACACCGCAGAAGAGGAACGAACCAAAATTATGCACAACTACGAATATCACGAATACGAATATAAGAATACAAGTATGTACAATACGTACAAATCCAAATCCAGAGCACAGTACTGAACAACAGAATACATTCTATTGGAAAGAGAGGATGAGACGGAGGATGTGACCATTAGAGCACATTATAAGTTTGTCTAATATCAACATCTGAGTGTGGAGTTGGATACCAGCACAGCCCACAGTGCACCATCCTGCAGTGGAGTAAAGTAAAGTGAATGTTGGAACTTTGGGATGTATCTGAATAATTTTGTCTCGCACAGCACCGCATCACACCGCATAGAACAGAAGAGGAAAGAGTGAAGAGGAGAGGACAGAGGACGTGTAGTATGCTAATATGTATTAATATCCATGCATACATCTTGTGTCTGTATGCCTTCGTCTGAGTGTGTGTGTGTGTTAGTGTGTACTCAATCCATTTATACAAAAGCTGTGTGGTGTGCATTCTCTATTCAAATTATTCCAGCTTCCCCTTTTCTCCCTCCTCCGCCCCTTTTTGCATGTGAATGAGAACGAGGATGAGGATGAGCATGTACAATGTACAATGTACAGTGTACAAGAGGAAGCGAGAAAGAGAGTGGGAATGGAAATGAGAATGAGGATACGATACGAGCCAGAGCCAGAGCCATAGCCAGAGTGGAGAAAGAGGAAGAAGAGGAAGAAGCAGAACTTTGAATTTATGATTTGGCCAAACTTCTATTTATTTTCCCTAGCTCGCCCACCGCTAGAAAATTAAGGCCTTGGTTTGAATTTGAGTTGGAGTTTAAATTTGGACTTGAGTTTCAGCTAGAAGTAGAAGTAGAAGTAGAACTAGAACGAGAGCTTGAGCTTGGGCTTGGGCTCCAGGACTCAAATTCTCAAATGCTCAAATGTAAGTGATGCGTGAGGACCAATCAGCAAATGCATTAATTCCTATCACGTCTCTAGATACATAAATTCGGTCTTCTTCCTTTCCTTCGTCTCCGTTCTCCGGTCTCCGGGCTTCGGTCTTCCGTCTTCCGTCTTTGGTCCCAGAATCCAGCTTCAATGTTAGATTGTTAGATACATTTATACATATTTGGAGGAGACATTCAACCATTGAAGAAGAGACGACAGACGATAGATGATATAGGAAAAGACGAGGACGACGACGATGAAGATGAAAATGAGAGCAACCGTTTGATTTCTTGGTGAGTCTTGAGTCTTGAGTCTTGACACAAGCACCTCTTATTATTATTATTCAGACTCTTTTCACTCTTTTTATCCCTTTTTGCCCCAGCCTTAGAAGCAGAAACAGGGAGACAGAAAAGAAGACAGATAGATCGGAAGAAAGAAAGGTAGCTTTTTATACACTTTTATACATGTCTATTCTATATTCTATACTCTATACTTTTAACTACGTATAAAAGGGCTCATCTATCCTCTCATGACATTTTTCTCTCCATCTTCGTTTTTTCTACGCTGTCTATCTGTCTGTCTGTCCGTCCCTGTCTTCTCCTGTCCTTCCAAAGAATAACTTGAATCAAAGAAAAAGAATGCATACAGATACACGTAGTAATATATTCTGTAATATCTATTGATACTTGTACTTTTATATTATATCCCAATGCACATGTACATTTTACAGTGTACAGTGTACAAGTATATCAAAGTTTGTTTAAGCAGGAAGAGTTTAATATGCGGCGGTGTGTATCACATACATTATATACTCGGTTTAATGTATAATGTGTAATGTGAATGGTGTGTGTGTAGAATGTAGAATGGAGAATGGAGAATGCAGAAGAGACAGATTTCATTTCATTTGATTTGGTTTCCGATTTCTCTTTTTACTGTTCTTGAGATTGTCAAAGTAGTAAAAAGGGTTTTAGAGACCACTTTGTGAGTTTCTTCTTTCTTCACATTCCTTTCCAGAATTTCATCCCAATTCCTCCACTTTCATTTCATTTCGTTTCCTTTTTAGATAGTTCATTTAATTCCGTCTCTTTCCTCCTCCTCATCATGATGTACATGTCGCACAGTATCATATGGAAATTCAAATTCAGATTCAGATTCAAATTCAAACTCAAAGTTTGCCCAAGGAAAATATGGCCCATCTATCCATCCACCATCTATCTACTATCTATGCACATCAAGGGAAATGAGAGAAAGAGGAGTGGCAAAATGCAAATTTTCCATTTGTATGTGCACTGAAGCCCAAAAAGGAATAGCTAGATTTTGAGAATCGTATTCATTCAGTCTTTAGCTTTGAGTTTTGAGTCGTGAGCCTTTTTCCCTTCATTTAAAATGCAAAATGGACTTGTAAAACTGTAAAACAAGTCCGAAATTTCGAAATATAAATTATGAATTATAAATCCATCTTTTTGATCATAACAGTAGTAAATAGAAGCATTTTAACGTTTTAAAATTTTACTTTTGTACATTTCCTTGTACATTTTCTTAGTTTTTTAGGTCATCATTTCATGTTTTATTTGTAAGAATTTTCGTACATAGGATTCAATTTGATTTGATTTGTAATAAGCAGAATGTAGAAGAAAAACGCGAACATGTAGCTTGATGATTTTGATTTAGATTTTGGAAGAATCTTATTCAAAAGGGAATCTTTTATAGCCTCGTGAGTGCAAAAACATTTCCTGGTTTTACCAACCTTTTCCTGGAAAATAAAGATATACAATATTTTGTAAGAGTATGACTCCTTTGATACTACAAGTTCGTGGAAACCGAAATGCTCATTATAACAGCGTTCACAGCTCAGAACTCAGAACTGGAGAGTCACAAACACACAAATGAGAAAAACTTGACATTTTCAAGTATTCGAGTATTTGTATTTGTATTAAGGAAACCAAAGATGGCTTTTCTGTGGTTCAAAATGAGAACCATTAGGAGTACTTGTATCTTTTATCGCGTTCTAAGAAATTGTACAAAATTCGTCTTGAAATCCTTACAATTTTCAGCATTCTTTACTCAATTTCCTACACATTTCATAATATACATAATACATGTATTTATGTTTCTGTTTCCATTTCCGTTTTCAATCTTTTATACTCGTAATATCGTACTTATCTTTATGAATGAATAAATGAGCATCTTGGATACTTGAAATTATGTTACTATAGTAATTTCCAGTCCTTTTTATTAACTTAATATTTTTTTGAACTTGCTACAGACTACAGACATTTCTCGTGCTTGTTGTCGTTTTATTCTTTGTAAAATCCCGGATGTAGAATTTATGATACTTTCTCCATCTTCATTTTCACGTCGTCTACAGCCTCACCAAACCAAACCAAACCACATCACATCATCATGACACAACATGACACAGGAATAATGCATACATTGAACCCCTTTTGCACAACCATGATGAAATGAAATGAGAACAAACTCCAGTGCTCGAATGCCAAAAGGAAAATGAAAGTAAACGTAAAGTAAAAGTAAACAAAAACTCATAGAAAATCGAGTCCTTTTACTTTTAATTGAGTAGAAAATTTCTCAAAGTTTTTACTCTGCGTATTTCTCTGTGTGTTGCTGTGTACTTTGAGTTCTGAAAAGCTTTTAATTGGTTTTTAATTTAATGGGTAGGGAGGGGTGTTGAATGCTGACAAGAGAGCTATGGGCGATTGCCATTTCTGAGATTAAAATTGGAATTTAAATTACACACAACAAAACACACAGCACATAAAACATAAAACATGTGTAAATAAAACAACATGGGATAAAATTGATTGGTTTAGTTCCAAATGGGAACTTGTAAAGTTTTCATCATTTAAACAGGAAATGGAAAAAAGTATAATACGTAATATGTTGGGAATTAATTGAATCAAACAGGTCCTTGTCTATTTATTTCTAGTTAGTGTAAAATGAAGTAATCCAAATGTCTAGATTCTAGATTCTAGATTCTACTTTGGATTCTACTTTGATACTGATTTGATTGATTTCTAAAGGTGTACAGTGTTCAGTGTACAGTCTATACTTTTAAGTGATTTAATCAAGTCATTTGTATTGTCATTGGGATTGTTAGTTTTTTTAGGATCTTCCTTCAACTTTAATTTAAAAGTTCCAGAGGAGAGGAATTACAAAAAGAATTAATTGATGAGAGACGAGATTCTCTCCTCTCTTTTCTGTTTGAATGATTTTGTCTTGTTAAAATAATAAATAAAAAACAACTTGAATTACTTTAAACTTTAAACAAGGCCAATAATAACATCTATCAACATTGATATTTCTAGTAAAAAAATGAATATAATATTTACTTTATATTTAGTTTAATAATTTTATGATGCGGAAGCTGGGAAACTTGGAAATTGGAAATGATAATTGGTCCAACTTGTACTTTTTACTTGTTACTTGTTCAGTTTGAAATTCTCATCCAACTTTCACAGAGTTTTAATGGGATTCGATATCGATGTCAATGTCGATGTCGATATGGATGTGAATGTGGATGTCATCTTGACCAGACCACTCCTGCTCAAAAAGCATGACGTTTCTAATCCATTAAAGCAGAAATAACGTTAAATGGAACGGACATCCACATTTTGGTTCTCAACATTATTTTCTTTTCCCAGACCAAATCTACTCCCAAATACGCAGAGCATCTTACATCTTACGTAAGAGAAACTTTCACATTCTCATCCTTTCTACTTTCTACAGTGAAGAAGAAGCCACAGAAGAAGCTGTTTGTGCTTGTGTATTTTTGTGTTTGTGTGTGTAGCAATTTTCCCAAGATTCTACCTTTATGTCATTCCAGCTCTTCACTCTTCACTATTCACACTGCCCATGTCTGCTGGGTACAGAGTACATAGTTTATAGTTTGTTGTTCCACTACTTGAGTTGAATCTCCGGTGTGTTGTCTAGTCTACCGTGTACATTGTACCTTGTACAGATTCAAGAGTGGTGTAAATAACAAACTACAAACTAGGTGTAGTCAACATTGTACAGAGTACAGAAAACAGAGATGGAAAAGAAAAGTAGGAAAAACTGAGCAAGAGAGAGAGAGAGAGAATACAAAGTTGAAAGAGATGGAGAAAGCGAGTGATAGAAAGTAGATTTTCACTTTGAGGGAAACGGTGAGAGGGGAAAGAAAATAAAGGAGGTTGATGGTGTTTGTGTATTTTTTGGGTGGGGAGTGAATCAACGTGAGAAATTGTAAGGATGCTCGTTTTTCTCGTTCAACTTGTACATTGTACAATGTGCAGTGTACAAAGTATGAGCATTTCTTCTTCTTATTTTTGTATTGGACCGGTACGCTTGAATGATTTTCTTGTTGGGAAGTAAAGAGTAAACTCACATTGCATTTCTTCCCATTTCATGGATGTCCGGACTCCAGAGTCCAGAGTCTTTACTGTACTGGAATTGGAGCTGGAAAACTGGAAAAGAAAAGTTGGGCTTGATGTGAACAAGTTGATGAGAACCATTCAGTTTCATCTAGTTTCAGAGTCTCAAGTCTAGAATCTAGAATCTACAGTCTAGAGTCTAGTCAATGTGGTTCGTTGGGTATTTCGTATTTCGTCTGCTCCGTTTGGTTTGGTTGGAGACCAAAACATGACCCAACACATCACATCACACTGACGATGAGTATTTCTCGAGTTCTAGAGTTCTGGAGCCATTCAACTCTTTTCTCATGGTGTAAGCAGAAAAAGTTTTTCTCTTTATCCAGCTCATTTTCCACGGAAATAGATAAGTCCACATTCGACAGTCTACATTCTACATTCTACAACCAGTTTTCAAAAGACTAGAGGAAAATTCATAGAAACTTAAGTCTTGAGACTGGACTAAAAAGAATCCCTCCACCGTCGACCTCGATACCAGACCATTGCTAAACAAATCTCAATCTCTAGTACGGACTTTGTGCATTATTTTACATGTACAATGTACATGTACAAATACAAATACACACACAAATAAAAGAGGGAATCTTGTTATGTTAAAATAAATTTTGGTACATTTATTCACACTCTGTATGTTGTACATTTTACAGTACATTTTGTACTTGTATTATATTATTTTGCAAGTAAGTGGAAATGTCCATATTTTGTGTTTGTACACAAGATTTTTTCTATTTGGTTCTTCAATCCAATTTTTCTGTTTTCAGTTTTTGCTGTTCCTTTTTTCCCCTTTATTAAAAGAGGCAAAGTGACAGGAGACTTTTGACAGAGACGGAAGAAAACAGAAACAGCAAACCAAACCAAACCACAGGGAGAAAAAAATGCATTTACTGTTGGACGCTGTCTGTCAAATGTTTAGATGTTTCTGGATGAGATGGTCACTAAACCATGTAGAAGATGTACAAAAGATATAAAAAGCATAAACAGCTGAGCTAGCAACATTTTTGTTGTTATTGTGTGAGCTGTACCATTTCAATTTTTTATATAAAAACAGCTTCAAAAGTTACATGTCTAGATTCTAGAAAAAGTGGGACAGGAAACCACACGTAATAAATCAAATTTAGTTTTTTCTTCATTTATTCCCTTGTCTTGTATTTGTTTTTATTACTGTCTTTGAACAAAAATTGAAACTATTTCATACCATTCCATTTTTGTGCACCAAAATCTTGACGTGTGTTTAACTGTACTTTTCTTCCATGTAAATTCTTAACATGATGGGATTCTCTCAAATTTTTCTAAATTATTCTTAGTTTTTCATGCTTCTGGCTATTTATTATTTATACTTGTTTTCTGGGAGCACTAATAATATTACTACAAGTATTAATTTAGAAGCTTCCCCGGATGAAGACTGTTTTAATAATCTCTAGTTTTATAACTAAAAAATATAATAGGATGTTTTGGTGGCAGTCTATTTTAAATTAATGCAGCATCAAGTATCAGCGTACTGTGTGCTGTATTTCTGTATGTGTATGGTCCGGTCGCTTCAAAATTAATATGACTTTTCAGTTCATAATAATAACAATAATAAAAGAGGTTGCTTTCACATTCTTTATGCTAATATTTGTTTTCTAGATGAGAGACGAGCTCAAGAATTTTATTATGAAAATAGTTGGGAATTTTCATTCATTTTTGAACATTTTGTTATTTTGGCCAAAGGGCAGATGAAAAATATACGGATAGCTCCTTAATGTTGGATGCTAAAAACGAAGAAGAAAACTAAGAATCAGCTAAAGTTGCCCTGTCACTACTGCAAAATACATCAAAATAATAATGATAGTCTTTTGCTTTTGCTCCCATACACATTATACATAATACATACTTGAATGTTTGTATGTTTGTGTGCTTGTATATTTATTGGATTTGAGGAGGAGGAAGTAGGAAAACTGAAAACTGACGGAGGGTGGGAAAAAATAGGGAGGAAAACAGGAAGAGGAACAGCAGTGGCAACAAAAAAAAATCTCATGAAAGTTAAATAAACCGGTTGCTCGTAAATTTAAAATTAATGCGGAAACTCCTCTTGTTCATCATCTTTTTTCTTCTTTTCTAGTTTTTTCTAGTTCCTCCAGTTCCTTCCCATATCCTTTTTTTCCATAATACATAATACAGTCTCTAATTTAAAGCTGATGAATCGAGGAGGCGGAGGGCGGAGGAGATGAGCTTGGTTGCTTCTGCATTTGGTAGCTTGTTATTTCAGGAAAAGCCGCTCAGTTATTTTTGTCCTTATCTTTGTTGTCTTCTCAAATTCTTAGTACTTTCACCAGCATCTCATCATCTCTTGATTCTCCCGTTATTTTTTTCTCTTACCAACTTCCTTTAAAGCTATTCGGAAGAATCTACATTTAAAATATTGTACACTGTACAGTTGCTAACTTTCATCCTTTCATAAATGCTACCATCCAAAATAATTAAAATAAAAAGGTCAAAAGTCAACTTCATTTTCAACACAGAGTACAATTGCTTTTACTCTCTGATTTCTGAGCCTGAAACACACAGTGGACATTTAAAAGAATAGCTCATTTACACTAAAAATGGAGGAAAACTCACCTTTCATTTTCATCTATATTTAGAATTTGAAGTAGAAGAGGAAAATTGGAGTAGTAAAAGTTGAATGAAGCTTGTACATTTTGTATGAAGATGATGATGTTGATGTTGATGATGCTTTCATGATGATAAATTTAATTTGGATGGGTTGAGATGTTGAATGTTGAATGTCGATATTTCAAGTGCCACAAAAGTTAACAGTTAACAGTGCTGAGGAGACTCACATCACCTCAAATAATGTACAATATTACGTGTACAGTGTACATTGTGCATTGTACATACAATTTGTAGATGGATACAATGCACAATAAAGAAAACATATCATTCCTCTGACAACTGTTCCTGAATAATTTAACCTCTCTCCCATTTTTCATAAGATGGAGCAACACACACATTTATACAAATACAAATACATATATAATATATAAATACGAATACGTGGGGAATAAGAATTGTACTTGAGGATTGAGATCAGTGCAGAAACTACACAAAACACAAAGAATGGTGTGGAGTCGGGAGAATCATATGTACATTTGTACATTGGAACTGGATAGGACAAATAAATAAAGAAACTAGGTCTTGAATGTTGAATCCCCTGAAAATAGGAAACTACTCCTCCCCCACACAAAAATCCTGTCTGTTGCTCCACTCTCTTCTCCTCTCTTCTCCTCTCACCTGGTTCTGGTTCTGGTTCGTGTTTACTAGTAAAATATAAATGAAATCCATCTATGTACGTGGCGTACAAAAAGTGCAATGCCATGAAATATGTACAATGTACACTGGATATGTATGTACCTTGTAGGAAAAGTGGAGCTAAAACTACTGTACAATTCTCCTGCTCCTGCCTGCTGCACAAAGACCGGGCTTGCACAAACACATTTGTAAGATAGAAAGAGTGTATGTGTGTGTGTGCAGTCTGAGAATCGAAGAGAAAGAGACAGAGAGAGACAGAGACAGAGAGAGAGAGAGAGAGAGAGAGAGAGAAGTGAAGAGGGAGTGTGCTAGTGAAAGTGGTGAAATGGAGGCCCAGAATCTGGAGCTCCACCTTTACATCGCTAGGCTTGGTTCTACTTTCTCTGTGGCTCGGGCTCTTGCTCCGCCTCACTTCTGAGCACCTGCTGGTCCATCAAATTTGCACTGCGTACGTGAATATTTCCCTTCCAGTCCGCTCGCGTTCTCATTTTCTTTTCTCCTTTCTCCTTCCTCATTCCACCTTCCACGTTCTTCTGTCTCCTTTTCTCCTCTTCTGTCGATCTGTCAATCCCATGATTTCTCTATAGACAAATTCTTTGTAGTCACCTGGTATCTTCATATCTTCATCCATCTACATTCAACATCCAACATCCAAATCAAACAAACCTGTCCATCCATCCATCATCCGACCGGCTTTATACTATATATCTATCTACCTATATACCTATATGTACAAATACACACACTGTTTAAATACAAGGGATCAAAACTCTATCACCATCTTTTTCTATCAATTTCCTTGAGATTTGAGATTCAGATGCAGTTTGTGTATTTTTATTTACGTTTATATTTCCACACAGAACAACATGAAAACATGATTGAATAGATGGATGAGTTGACGGTTGAGGAAAACTTGGCTTGGCTTGGTTTTCTTTTCGTTTGCTATGGTTGTGTATTGGGTATTTCAATCCATCTGAAGAATGATAAGACGATTCGTCACGGTTTTTTTTCTTCATCTGCCACCTTTCAAAAAGAGAGAAGCCCGGATTTCGGATTTTGGATTTTGGTCGTCTTTACTTTTCCTATTTTCCCTTCTTGTGTGTATTGTATTGTATTGTAGTGGCTGTTATCTGTCTTATCTGCACTTTCTCCAATATTTCTACAATATCCTCTTCCCTCCCTTATTCCTATTCCATATGGAGAATTGAGGAGTTGTAGATTGTAGATTGTAGATAGAGGAGACTTAAGAGTTGAGAGTTGTTTGTACTACTCTTTCCGAGGAGTCGTAACAGTTCACAGTCAACAGTCAACAGTAAACAGACATGTAGAATATGGAGAGAATGGGTATTTTATATTGTGTAGTGGAAGTTGAGTGTGGAGTGTTTATGTATGATGTGTGCATATGATTGGGATTGTTTGTTCAGTCCGTCATAGGAGTTGTTGACGGGAGAAGAGAAGTGGACGTGGCGCAGGTTGTCTTTGTATTTTTTACTTTTCCATTTCCTCTTTCCTTCTCTTTGTCCTTGTCTTTGTCATCCTTTAACTGTCTGGATTTGGATTTGGATTCGAATTCGAATTTGGCGAATTTGGTTTTGAAGCTCTACACTCTACACTCTAAACTAGTCTACGAGAAACATTTGAATTTAAAAGTAGAATTTGAATTCAAATTTGGATTTTAGATTCAAAGCCCAAAGCTCAAGTACATTCGTTGTGCTGAAAACTGGAAATTTCGATCCCAATCCAAATCCAAATCCGAATCCAAATCCAAATCCACCTTCAAAATTCCTATAAGATGTATTCCGCATGTAAAAAAGTCCAAAAATAGAAAAAACAGAGTGTTTGTCCTTTGTGCTTTGTCCTTTGTGCTTTCCAAAACGTCACAGACATGTAATATTCAGATGGAAAATATTTGCTCCCGACTTTCAATTTCTATCCCTCTGTACACAATTCTTGTCTGTGAAGAGTGAGAATGTGTGTTTGTACAGGGAAAAGATGAGGCATTGAAGCTTTGAGACCGTGAGGACGAGACGACGAGAAGATGAGGACGAGGACGGCCTGCTGCGAAACATTATTTGGCCAGACCAGGCCACACTTTATCATCCGATCAGAGATTCCGTACGTCTTCCATGACACTTTGGTATCTATTCGAGTCAGTCATAAAGTTGGATGCTGGTTTTGGTCTGGTTCTGTAGTTATGGTTCTGAAGTAGAATAAAGCTGCTGACGAAGAGATTTCAGTTTCCGGGACTCCTAAATTCAGCATTCAGCATTCAGCACTCAGCATTCGACATTCGAAAACCGACAATACATAAGTATAATGTATTTGTACTTTTTGGTCCTTGTCCTTGTCCTTGTCGTTCCACACTTGTGTTCTCTCGTCTGTTGTTCATCTGGTTCGGTTTGGTGTGGATTGGTGTGGATTGGTGTGGATGGGAATTGAAGGAAATGTTTGAGAAAGAGGAAAAGTGGGGAAAAGTGCTGGATACTGTAAAAATCTGACTCTTCCCTTGGCTTTCCTATCTATTCTATTCTCTCGGAATGCTCAATGCTCTGGTGTGGAAACGTGGAATAGTGATACTGACACAGGATAGCATGGACACCAGACACAAGACTCAGGGAGAGGAAGGAGAGTGAGAAAATATATATCCACTTGGTGCCGTGCACACTCTCAAAGAATTATTAGAGTCGTTCCCACCTCAAAGCTCAATAACTTTTTATTGCCCTCAATGTACTTCTTCTTTAGAATCTTCATCGCTCTCTCCTCCTTTCTTCCTCTTCTTCCTCTTCTTCTTTAGTTTGGTTTTGGCCCTCCTGATATTTTCGTCCACTGCTATAAAACTGCAAGTCAAAGTGTGGATTCTGGATTGTAATATGTATATTATGTACACTTTACACTCAACCCTCTTACTTTATTTTACTCACCATTATTTTACTTTACTTTACTTTGGACGAGACTTTGAGGGAAACTTTTCTGGAATCCTAGAAGTACAACTAGAACTTTTAGCACTAAATTAAACCTATATAAAAGGTACTAAAGTTAAAATTAAAGTTGTGAAATGCTCCTATAACATTTTTAATTTAAAATGCCATCATATGTTTACTTTGAGGAAAATGGTCCTCCGTCCTCCGTCCATCGTCTATCGCCTGTCTTCTATCGTCTACCTTTTTATTCCTCACAAAAGAGTAAGTACTTACTCTTTCAGAGTCGCCATTTCATTTTCCACAAAATGCCAACATTTCCCCATTTAACACACTTGTTTCCATTCATTCACCCAGTCAACAACCAGCAGTCAACAGCCCAGGAAAAAACTAAGAGAGATGAAAAGAACAATGAAAAGGGAAATTGTCAACGCAAATTCTTTTTTCTTATGTACATCCAACTCCAAGCTCCAAGCTCAAAGCTTTCAGATTTCCCGTTCTGTTCATATTTTATACAAAGTACGGGACCAATTTCATCGGGTCTCCATAACTCATTTATCCTTACTAACGATAACGACTCCCGTTAATTACCTTTATTAGTTTTCTTTGGGAATTCCTATGGAAAATTTACACCATAATTCAAAATCATTCCTCAATTATTAGGAAATTTGTTAACAGTTAAGTTGGGTTTTAATGGAAGAGTTTTGAATTGTGAATTTTCCAGTATTAAAATTACTTGAGATTCATTTTGTTCACTTTGTTGATTCAATTCTGGATTCTGGATTCTAGATTCTGGTTTCTGGATCCTCAAAGGAATTTCCCAGAGGTCTAAAAATTTAAATAAATATCTCGACCTCAATCAAGTAAACTGTTTAAATTTCTACAGAGCAGAGCAGAGAGCAGAACAGTTGTCAATAGTACATAAATATTATATTAAATAAATGCTTCAAAATGAAGACATCTTAAAAGGCTTGCTTCAACTCATCTTCAAGTCATCCTCTTCTTTTGAATAGTTTATTTACTCTCGTCCTCAAAATTAAGAGCCATTTTCAACTGTATAAAATTTTCTTATGCGGACAAAAGTTACTTCCGTCCTTCATCTTTAAATGAAAACAGAGTGAAAACTAAAGTCAAAGTCAAAGGACTGATGAAATAAAAGAGGAAAGGAAAAGGCTCTTTCACTTGAATACATGTAATAATGTAATATGCAGATGAATCTTCTGTATAAATGTAAAAAGTGGTCCAGATTTTCCATCCCAAAATGTGTAGAGAAGAAGATGTAAATGTGTGGCGTTTCCCTCAAACTGACACGTAATTAGTGAACATTTGGTGTACAATGTTGGATGTTGGTTTAGTCAAGAAGTATCAAGAATCTAGAATCTAGAATATAGTTTGTAGTTTGGAGCTTGTAGCTTTTAGTAAGGGAAGATTTGAGAAACGGAGAAGCTCTTTTTGTTTCTTCCTCTCATCAAACAAAATCCACAGACTGACAAAACTCATTTCCAAAGAAACTGTTAAGTAAAGTAACCATGACATAAAATGCTCTTTACTCTGTACTAGGAATTACAGAATACAGAATGTTGCGAAATGTACATGTACATTGTATATTGTACATTTGCATTATGGGCCGAAAATGTCGACAGTCCACAGTCCGGAGTTTGTGAAACTCAAACTGTTGGCATGGACAACGTGACTGACTTTATGAATTTTCATTTCAATTTGAATTTTGAATTTCAATTTACTTGTCGAAACTTTGTGTCTTTTCCATTCCAGTTCAGAGTTGAGTTGAGTTGAGTATTTTTCTATCAGCGTCTGTCAGTCCATCTGTCTGTCTGTTTGTCTGTTTTTCTATCTCTGCCAGCAGTTCCGTTTGTATATTTTATAGATATAGTTGCACTTCCATTTGTACGATAAAATAGACGATAACGGGACTGTCCAAATAACTTGTTTACTTTTTCATCAGAATCAAGAATCAAAATAATATGAGATGAAATGTGTTTGAATATGGATGTGCATAATGTATATTTTCTACTGTTTTGTGAGTGCTCTTCAAGGGAATTCCTCTTTCTTTCTTCGAATCCTTGAATCTCTCAAATTCCCAATTCCGAAATTCCGAAATTCCAAAATTGTAAAATCTCAAATTTAACCACACAAATTCCAATTTCCAATCCATTCCTCTTTTTTACAGAGTACAAATACTCATGGCTCGTGATGACAGACAAATTCACTGTCCACTGCCACTGCCATCGCTTTTTGTATTGGTATTGCTGAAATGTTCCATCTTCTTTGAGGCAGGACTCAAAGTGAGTCCACATCTATTTCCATTTCCACTCTCCATATTCGAAATTCAAGGATGAGCATTGAGCAGGGATTGGGTCTGGATTTCCATGGAAACTGGTGAATGCAAAATTCCAGAATAGGATCGTGTGGTCAGTCAGACAGACACGGCATCAGAATCAGCATCAGCATTGGAATTTCGTGTTCGGTATTCGGTATTTGGTGGTTTTTCAAGTGTAGTGTTCCACATTTATGCCACTCACCAAAGTAAAGAGTAAACTTTGATTTTGGCAAGAATTTCAAATCCAAATTGGAATCCTCTGTTGTGTATTTCTCTCCAGTCCTCCCGGTTTTTGTGTACAAAATATAAAATAGGAGAAAGACAAGGGCTAACTTTATTTGGAGTTCTTTTTGCTCTGACCTGAACTGAACTGTACTGGTCTGTTGTCCGTCTGTCCGTCCGTCTGTTTCTATGTTTGTCTGGTATGCTTACTTGAAATTCTTTCATTCATTCGTTCTTTTGTAGGCTCGTCTGTTTGTTTTTCCTCGGACAAGAGATTGCTTTTGCTTTTGCTTTTGCTTTGGTCCAGTTGAGTTGAGTGAAGCTGAATCTCCTCTACTTTGACGTTTGTGCATTTCCATGTCTACGTCAATGTCCGCTGAACTAAACTGGTTTGCAGATCAGAGTATTGTTACGTCACTTTCCCACTTTTTCAGCATTGGTAAAATTTTGACTGAAAAAAGGAGCCTGATGATTTTTGTGTTTGTATTCGAATTCGTATTCCTTTTTGCATTTGTATTTGTGTTTGAGTTTGTACTTGTTTTTTGCGGAATGCAATAAATAAAATTAAATGGACTTACAATTCGTATTGCGTAGGGAAATGGGAACAAGACAAGAGGATGAAAATAGAGAAAATTCTATAGTAAATTTTCTACATATAGAAATTACAGTACAAGTAACGAGCAGAGTAAAGGGAAAGAACATGTACATTGTAAATGCATAGCAATGTGAAAGAGTAACCACAGTGAAAATTCAATAGAAATGGCAGATGGTGCATGTAACTAGGAACATGTACAATGTACAATCTACAATCTAGAATGTACAAAGGAGAATAAAAGGGAAAATTGTGGTATGAAAAAGTGGGAAGGAGAAAGACAAAGGAGTGGGAGAAAGCGAGAAAACAAGAGAACAACACAGAGAGAACAAGAGGACCAGAGAGAGACACAGAGAGAGTTGCCAGGGAAAGAGGTCGTGGAGTCAAACATTCCCATTTGGCTCATTGCATTTGTTGAGAGATCCTCTCAATAAAACATGAGCTGGCAAGAAAATAGACGGAAATAAATGAAGCAGTTGAGTATCGCCACAATAGCACCAAACTCCATTTCAAAGGTCTATTTGGCTGTCATGAACGTGGATATTTACTCCACCTCCACACTCCACACTTTCATAGTCCACAATCCACAATCCACAATCCATACCCTCAGCATCAACATCAACATCAAGCATTAGATAGGCTGACTCCAAATGTGAAAGTCCGCTTTTATTTCAATGCAGCACTGAAAAACATAAACCTTTCTCTGTTTTTTGTACCGTGTGACCCCATCTGTAACTATTAACTATGCAGTTTTTGCACCACTAAAATTAAACAACCCACAAAAGCCTTTTTTACTTACTCCGGGCATAAAAATTCAAACAGGGTGACCTTCAAAGCTCCAATATTAAATATTGAATATCAGTAAAAAAAACAAAAAAAACATTATCATAATATAAAATACAATATAATGGAATTATTATACTTTTTACTAAAGCTTCAAAAAGGACACAACAGTAGTAAAGTTTTGTTTTTGAAGCACCTTAAAAAAGGTTTACACTTTGTCTACTGTAAATTTAATGTACATATGCGAAAATATAATGCTGCATACTGCGCAATTTTTGTAATGTTCTGCCCTTATTTTCTTTGAAACTCAGTCAGCTGTATCAAATGCTCTCATATTTTTTTATCTATGACTCTGTGACTAAGCTTTGATCATCATTTTGAGTTTTTCCCATGTACGCATAATTGACACCCACCTTGATTTTGTTGCATTGAGCATTGAGCGTTGAGTGAAAATAAAAGTGTTGATAATAATAATCCAAGGACTTGTATAAAACACCCACAATATTGTGTACTATTTACACTATTTAGTAACCCGAGCAAATAGATTTGATTGCGAGTTGGGATTATTTTTAATGACTACATTGATCCCAGGAAATATACAGTAGGACAATGGCTACCACAGCAACCACTACATACAGATATTTTGAATCACAATTAATAATGAATAGTGAACATGTAGAAAAGGATCATGGATTAATTCATCATTTTCAAGAATTGACTTCATAGAGAAATTTCTTATTATTTTCATAGAGTTCACAAGGTTTTTAGTATTCTTGCAAGTATCAAGCATTTTAATTCCTTACTTTACTACTCAATGAGAATTGTAAGAAACAGGAGAGCTAAAGCTCTTTTGATCATTTTTCTCATAATAAGAACTTAAATTTTAATGTCATTTTCCTGGGATAGGAAATGAAAATAAAAAATAAGGGATAACGAAAACCTATTACAGAAATGGGAAACGGAGGAAGAAAAAATTGTAACGTTTTTGATATTTCTGTCATAAAAAATGTATGACGGTGTCATATCACGTTTGACGTTTGAGCAAGAGTTTAGTTTGGTTTCGTATTACTTTGTGTAGCCTGGGTATTTTCAATTCTATAGGATTAAACACTATTAAGGCCAAATGTACGTCTGTCGATAGATGTGTAATGTCTGTAAATAGACATCTATCTGTAAGTACTTGAGACGTGATCCATATTCTTTTGACCTTTTTCATAATTCAAAGCCTCGTTGTTGATGTTTATATTGATATTTTATATTTTGTGTAACTGATCCCACATTACATTTACAATTAGATTTTGCACACAATGACGTGTAATAATAATAATAATATGACAAAAATTGTTTCCTCTACTTGTCTCCCCTTTTCCACCTCTTGAGAAGAATAATTCTATAGCTTATAGATTCTGGTTTCTAGTTCCCAGGCTCAGATTAGAGATCTTCAGAGAAATGAGTTCAAGGAAGAAAAAATATAGGTTGGTAAATATTTTAAGCCGATCTGCTCCATCATATCAAATCAACTTGAGGGCTTAGAAGAAAAGCTCATTAAGTGTCCTCGTCTTAACTACACGCTCAGCTCCTTCATACATGTTTCATCTATTACTTTTTTTTTTAATTTTCCCATTTGTCCATTTTCCCATGTGTATTTTGTGTTGTATTGTATGAGTTATTTTTGGCTTTTATTTTGTACAGCACATGTCCAATTACTTGAAAAATTAGAACTCAAAGGTAGTTATTATTATTATTATTAATTATGTACGTTGTAATTTCCCAGATAAAAAATTGTCGGATTCTAATTCTTGCCACTGGCTTGATCTCTAAATTAAATGGACTTTTTTTTGATAATCTGTGGGTTTTTTTACTTTTAATTGTTGTTAGAAAGTTTTAAAAGCTTCAAACTTGATAGAACATGCAAAGATTGTAGTAAATACAAAAGTTGTGCCTGTTCCTGATCCTTTTCAATGTCGTACCACGTACAGTGTAGAATCTGATATTGAATGACGTGATTCCGTTAGAAACATGTGTTACAGGTTACAGCATTGTACTAGCAATAGCAAGGTAAAATTATTAGATAGAATAGATGGAAAACCTGAGCCTTGAGACTTGGGATGAGAAGGAGAGAGAAAAGAGGACGTGCGTCACATTGAAATTTCAATTCTACCCAAAATCAAAAGCAACAAAAGCAACAACGACAGCAACGACAGAATCAGAATCAGAATCCGAATAAGAAATAATATAGACAAGAAGAGCATCTCTCGTCATGTCATGTCAAACAAAGCAGTAGGATACAAATGGAAGATGACGATCAATTTGACACACACATGGTGCGACTGGCAACTGCAGAATGGAGAATTGAGACTGCAGGTTACAGTACAACACAAGACAAGACAAGAGCTGAACTGGAAATGTGCAAGTATATTACATATTTTTAGGTACACAGTACAGAGCACAGAAAACAGTGAAAGAAGGCAGATGAAGACGACACAGGAAAACGGAAAATGAAATACCGATTGATCTCAATTTTTAGGATGACGATCAGAGACTTCACCTATTGCTTTTTTGGGCATGTTGCTCTTTCTATTGTACATTGTACACAGAGGCAGGTCGTAAAGTTGGGACGTGTATTTCATTTCTAGTAGAGGTATATATTATGGAACCTCAAGTTGGAACTGGAACTAGAAGCTATAAACTTGCGTATTGTGTATACTTCTATATCTTACGATATCCATCCTCCATCCTCATGGACAAATAAAAGAAAGTTTGTGAAGATCAAAAATAATAGGTAGTATGAACTCTGCAGCTCATTAGTCGTCGTCATCAGTCTCATAGACTTTCACAGCAAACAGAAACATATACAATATACAATATATAAAGTTTTCCCAGACTAAAGACCACAACCGCATTTTTCAAGTGAACAAGAACCAATAAAAGCAACAACAAAAAGTTAGAGATATCTAGAGAAATGAATTGAGATTGTTTGGTTTTATTGGTTTATTTTTTCTCACCTTTCACTTTCACCTTTTCCTGCTCTACTCATTTTCTTGTCGTTAATGGCGACGACAATGATGATGATAACAAAAACTGATAAAGTGGCAGTGAATCTGGGCTTCAATTTGTACAATCAAAACCCTAGCATAATTTCTGTTACTAGTACAAAGTACAAAGAGCAACAGTTCAATTTATTTACATTTTTCATAGTATTTTATAATCCAGAGGACAGACCTAATTTTCCTTGATTTAGTTTGATTTCGCATAGGTTTATTGTGACAGTTCCTCTGTCAATTCAGTGTACAAAATACTAAACTAGTCAAGTAAGACGGGTAACCTGAGAGCTGAGAGCAAACACTCGGAGTTGATGAAACATTAGTACATTTGTAATTTGAAGGAAGCTCAAGCTCACGATTAGTTTCCAAAGTCTATAACTCCTAACTGTGTTGGTTTGGTTGGGTTGGGTTTGGTAGCTTTTCATCGTGAATTTTAATGATGGGAGTAATACGTATAAAACGAAGACTAATAAGATAAGCAGAAGAAGAAGAAGACGACGAAGACGACGTCAGAAGGAGAGGAAGCTTTTGAACATATTCTTTGGAATATTATTACCTTTTGTACATTGTACATTGTACATGTGTAGGTTTATACTTTTGTACGTCAAGTCAAATTCACATTTGACTTGTTCTGACTTTGGTTCTTGGGCTGGTTTCGTATTCGTATTCGTATTCGTTTTCGTTTTGGTTCAGATCCGGTTCAGGATCCTTCTTCCTTCTTCCCTCGTGCTGCCTTGTGAATAGTGAATAATGGAGGACTGAGCTTTATCTGGAAGCATAAATTTAGCTACCTTTTATTCCACTGTCTACTATATTTTCTAAAGGGGCTGAAAATCCAAATTTATTCACGAGGTTTCTCTCACTTTCTCCCTTTTCTTATGTCCATGTAACTTTCACTGTATTCCGTGTGTGTGAATGTGTGTGTGTATAACTTTTGACTCTATCCAAGTAACTCACACTTTCACGATAACAGAGAAAACATCTGAAAGGAGAAGAGAATAGAAAACTAGAGAAGAAGGTTGAGGCTTAGGTTACACAAGGGAAACTCAATTCAACTTCACAAACCATCACCAAAACAAGAAGAAGGAAAAGGAGAACAAGAATCCGAGCTGAACCTAAAGCCAAATTTAGAGTTAAAATAGAAAAAGAGTAAAAAGGAAAGGAAATTTGGACAATGTACATTCTACATTCTATCTAATATGTGTAGAGTACATATTTTAGAGAAAGTTGTGTTCTGTACGAGGATGAAAAAGTAGAAAGTACAAAGTATCATTCTCCATCTATTTTTCTCCACTTGGTCTTCCTAGGAATATCTAGTTTCTGAGAAATTGGGTGTACATTGTACATTGTACATATAGTACATGTATACAACAATACAAAAAGATACAGAATACAAAATACAGCCCACACTTTTGGCATCGGCTTTAAAGATGTGTTCAGTGTAATAATAATATGATATGGACGCCTGGGAGAAAAGTGCAGCATCGTTATCATCATCAGTTATGAATATGGAGAAATGGGAAGGGAGAGGTTATGTATATCATATACCATATGTGTGAAAGAATTTGAAAACCCGAGAAGTGGAATCTAAGACCAATCTAAGGATTAGAGAGAGAGAGGCTTTAGAAGTTTTCAACTCTGTTTGTGGGTCTTTGCTATTTCTAGCCTAGTCGCACGCGGTCTATCCTTGATTTTGAAATGATTCTTGTGTAAAAAGTGGAATATTATGGAAAATTATGGAATTGTTCATTTCTTATTTGAACAATT
>JABASP010001266.1:0-31908 GCA_019776565.1 Sminthurinus signatus | reverse complement strand
ATTTAATGGAGGAGCTTAATTATACACAATTTTAATCTTAATCTTCACCTCAATCCCGTGCAACATTGTTGTCAAGAGTTCAGAGTAAAGAGTAAAGGGTACAAAACACTGCACTGTAGACTTTATGGAGAAATATCAACTTATTTATTTATTTATAAAAATGTGCTTAAGGTTAAACGTGTGCGGGTGTGGAGAATGTCCAATGAGGAATATAAAATAAACTAGTATAAATATGACGATCCATAGATACTTATATCTTGTCGTGCGTGAGGTTTGTTATTTACTTTCCAGACATTGTGAATTTTTTGGGACTTTCCTACTTATTAAATTTATCAAGAAAGTTTATCATCAGTAGAAAACATTATTGTGACTACGAGTTGTAGACTATAGACAACAGCATTAGAAAGAATGATTAGCCACGAAGGTGAAAACGCCATCCGCCATTAATCATCTATGTAACTCTCATTTTCACCCTTTTATTTATTTATTTGTTTGTTTGATTATGTCATCCCTTTCCAAGTAAAATTAGTCAATGGGCCTTTTCTATTGCATTTTTGGAGTTGCACAACTGAAGACAAGTATTTTTATACGTTGAAAAAACACTTTTTTTTCTTAGCGGAAGAAGGTTGAAAAGATGAAAGTACATAAACAAAACAATAATTTTTTGAGGAAATTTTACCAGAATAAACAATAAATACGGAACTTTTTTCTATACAAAAGCCCGACAACAACTCGAGTAGATAGTGGATAGTCGTGAAATAGACGGGAGATAGTAGATAGAAAGGTAGAGATAGCACATTAGATAAAATTAACTCATTTATGTCATGAATGACAAATCATCTATATTGTCTACATCATACCAGACGATTGTATATTGTATCTACAATATGATGGACATGACCAATATGAAGCCCAACTGATAACGAATACCTGGAGTAATAAATGTCTGCATATTGATGAAATATTATAAATATATATGTCTTTTAGCCTCATCATACTTATGTCTATAAAGTCTTGGACCAATATATAATCTTGGATATTCAAGTGTAGATAGAGAGTAAACACATTTGTCACCACCGAAATAGAACAAAAAAATACACTTATTATACTTTTATTCCAATTTGCATCATATTTATAATATTTATTTATTTCCCGGCTACAACCAAAGTCAAAGTCTGGAACGATGAAATGGTACAAAATGCAAACGAACAGATTTGCAATGTTCAACGTGACAGAGAGATACGGATACACAATCCACAACGTGAGTGAGATTATGATGATTCATTTCGTCAAATGATTGACGAATATGACGACCTAAATTTCAAATTTCCGCAACTTTAGCATTTTCCATTTTTTTCTACTCATAATCACATACTAGTCATTCATATCGTATTTTGTGCAAAAATACGTAATATAATTTTGTATGAATGTAAATAAATACTTTCCGTTTCCTCTGTTTATATAGATAATCATGACAATGTACATGTCTGCTCTATATTTTGATGGTCATGAAACGGCTATATTTTTTAATATCGAATATTGAATGTGGAATCATATTTTTAAAATATGACCACCATTTCCCAATGATCCCTCGATATTTTATAATTTAGATTTTACTTTACTGGGTTTAAAATTTGAAACTATGGTGCTCATTTTTCTATACACAAGTTAATAAAACAATAATGAAAAAATAGAGCAGTTTTAAAATCCTATCAAACGGTAACAAAACGGTCTCTGAAGTGCATTAATGATTGTATTTTTACTTGTGAAGATAATATATTTTTGTACCTACCATCAGAAAGATAACAAAATACAAAGTACTCTTATTTGGTAGTTTTCAGTATCATTTCAAGTGTCCTACACCCGCTCAAATTGCACTCATGTATACCTGGTCCATAGTTTTATTCTCGTACACGGCCAAATTGTTAGAGAAAAGGATGCAGGTCCATTTCAAAATGTAGAAGCATAAATTTCAAAATCAATAGAAAATGATATGAAAATCCTTCCTTTCACCATCAAAACTTGCATTGTACTTGGATATTGCAGTAGTATGCAGTATGCAGGACATAAAATTGATGGAAATTCCAAATCTCAACAAAAACATTGCTTTTTTTTGAATTTTGAGCCTGCTTGGCAAAACAAAAAAAAAAGAATATATACAGCTGTAGTGCATGTGGAATTTGGAAAATGATTGACGAGTGGAGGAGGTATATTTCACAATTACTATTTCGTAGATAGATATGCGGACAACCTATGCGAGATGCTCATTTCCTTGCACTCATACATGTATGCAAGTATGCATAATATGTACCTACTTTATTTTACTTCTAAACATATGCACAACTGAAAATGCACCGTCATATCACTGTCAGTCCAAAGACTTTTTGATGCCTTTGGATTTTGGATAGACGGTAGACTTATGGCTTACGGCACACGAGAAATTGAGCATATTGAGACTAGACTCTAGAACTCTAGAACTCGAGGAATAAGGGGGAGGAGGAGGTACCTCAATACAACATTGAGAATTTCCAGAGGCCCTGATCCACATGAAAATTCCCTGAGAAGGCCAAAAATAAGAAGAAATAGTAAATGTTGATCATGATGATGAACAAGTATATGAGCAAGAAGAAAAGGAAGGAAGGAAAGCACAGGGGGTAAAGAGAAAGACAAGAACAAGAAAAGAAGAAGCCAAAGGAGGCAATCAAGAAGAAGAAGAGTAATGGGCAGACTGCCAGGAAAGTGCCAAAAGTGACGATCACAAATCGCCATATCATCGGCACATACAACGTTTAGACGTACAACTCTCACACAACAAATGGAGAAAGAACGGAAGGGAAGAAGGAAAAGGGAAAAGAAAAAAAAATGGGAAAAGGAATCCCCCACAAACTCAAAATCATTTTTGCTTTGCCTTCCATCTCCCTTTCTCTCTCTTTCCATTTTTATTCTCCAGATGAGCAAAAAAAAATTCATGGCGGATAGATGAAGCACGCTGAGACTATGCATATTGTGCATGCACAGGCAATTTCCACACTTTGTACACATGTAAATTGGAGAAAATTGTCTGTATTTATAGCTTTTAAATGTATTTTTTTTACCTTCAATCTTCAATAGTATAATCAACATCTACATCAAAAGCTAAAATATTTCAAAAAAAATAGTACGCCGATTTATAATGGACTTTGACAGAACTGCAAACGTCCGAGATGATGCAAACGGACATTTAAAGATTCTTTGCTTACGTAATCAGTGTGTAGAACATACTGGAAACCAATTAACGCACAAAAGAATGTACATTCTTCATCCTTGTTCAATATGGATGGATCATTACTACAATATCTATCTATTATTATTATTATTACCATTCTCAGCCCCAGTCTCACTCACTACTCTTTCCTACAGAATTGACTGGTGTAAAGGCCGTTTGCCTTTTCTTTTTCCACCAAGATGAAAGTCAATCTACCTCTGTAAATATCTGTATAATACTTTGAAGGGCTACTACTCTTTTCCTCTTTTCTACATGGACTATGTACTATGCATGAATATGTGTGTGTGTGTGGAACATGGACCATAATTCATTTCAAAGTTTCAAAGCTTCTACCATCCTGTGGTACAGTGGTAAATGAGCCACGTCATGACATGGGGATGTCTACTTGTCTAGCCTTTGGAAAACCTTTGAGTCTTTGAATAATGTCTGTGTCGTAGTCCTCATCCTCCTCCTCATTCTCATCCTGAAAGGGGACATGAGCCGTCATTCCATCCTTCTTTGTCTATCTCAAATTGCAATTTATTTTTGGCTCAGTCAAAAATTCAAAATCCAACTTGTATTAACAAGCACATTACATATGTACAATATACATAAGTGGATTTGCACTCAGTTCTGACTCAAACTCTCCCACGATCACTTGCCCATTTCTTACATGTGTACTTTCCCAGGTTTTTTTCCTCTCTCTGTCTTTCTCTTTGACATTTTTGTGTTGGACATGTAAGCAAAAATCCCACATGTACATTGTACATGTATCTCATGTATAAGTAAAACGATAAATGTCTCAAAATTTATGACAATTTTTGTATCAGTGATATATCAATGTGTAAAATATAAATGTAAAGTGTCACACAGAGACACGCATTTCCAACTTGTACAAAGTACAAGTACAAAGTGCGTGAAACCTCAAAAATCAAAGATAAAATAGGAAGTAATAATTATTACTTAGCTACTGACCTCGTAATAAAAAAAATTATGCAAAATTGTCATTGTACATGACAATACAGAATATAGACAAATTTAGAAAGTAGAGCAGAGGTATAGGTGATTGTTACTTTTGCATAATGCTTTTGAATATATTGACAATATGCATCAATTGATATTCACACATCAAGTAAGTATATCATGTTATGAATAAGAGACGTAGGACATGTGTACAGTGTACAACTTTTGTCAACTCACTTTAAAAATCAGTACAATTTCGGTACTATGCTGTAATTGAAACCTGGAATTATTCCGACTAAAGTCAACATACTCACGTTCACGCTCACGCTCACGGTAGTTACAAAGAATGAAGAAAAAGACCGACAAAGTCACATCAAACAATGTGTCTAGTGTTTAGTATCTAGTGTTTACTTGTTCACGAAATTGACACATTTGAATTTCCAATGTTGAAATGTTGAATGAAATGAGAGTCTTAATTTTTTTGATGCTAGGAAAAAGAATAAACGACCCATAAACTGTAAAATCCTACTTTACTAGTCTTCGTGTTCCGTGTTACATTTTTCATTCTCTTAAATAATTATGCTTTCTTCATCTGTACACTGTGTAGTGTGTACCGTGTACTCTACATTCTAAATTCTACACTCTTTGTCACAACTCAAACATGAAATATTTGTAATGAACTTGAAGAAAGTGCACCAAAATGTTCAGAGTACTTGCGTACTCTACAAAAATTTTTTTAAATCTTTTCAGAGTAGAGAAATTTCCTCCGTCTTCCTCGTTTAAAGACAGGAGATAAGAAAGTAAGTCAGCAGGAAGGCTTTGCTATTTCATTAGATTGAGGAGAGCGACAGAAAGGACAAGAATTTGAGATAATAGGAATGTCTATTTGAGTACTGCCTGACACGTTGAGTGTCAATCACGGCCATGACAGTAACATGGAGAAATGTGTATGTATGCCTATCTATACCAGAAACTTTTTCGGATTCGGATTCGGATGTTGAAACTTAAAGAGGGAGAGAGGACATTTTTTCAAAGTCAAAAGTAATAATTATTCACTTTTCCTCTCCCGCTCCATTCTCATTTCTAAAATTTCTCATCCTTTGAATCAACTAGTCTCTTCAATCCATTTTTTTATTCATTATTCTCTGCAGCAGGAAGATGTTAAACTGATAATGAGGATGCATGAGGAATGAGGAAAAATTAATCCTTTAATTAACTGCAATAAACTAGAACCTAGACAGATACTTTGCACTCTTCAAAAAACCAGAAAATGCAGAATTCAGACATTATGAACTAAAAGGCAGGGACTGGAAAAAAATCGTGTGAATATTTCTCAAAATGTTGAGAGTTTAAACAATAACAAAACTTTTGTGAAAATTATACCTAAACACAGGGGAGAAAATCCCTCCTTTTCCTCGTACATCCATACAGCATTAAATTGAAGACAAGGAAAGATAATTAATCACTCATTATGGTATAATGGTATGCATGGAAAATAGAAACATGGTAAAATGACTTAATATCTGTAGACACGGTTGGATAATCATTAGCCTCCAGTCCCTACACTTGAGCAACGAGGAAGGAGGAAAAGAAAATTGGAACACGATGGAAACTGGAAGCTGGACTGTTGAATCCTGTCGTCACATACAATCATTTGAACTAGTCAATCTCAACATGATGCTGTCTGTGATAATGATATCCATCTATATTCTCTACAGTCTACAGTTTCTTAATACTTTCTTAGTGAGTGAGCACTGGATGATGTGTCCCACGATTCTTCTATAACTCTGATGTTTGAATGACAAGAGTGAAACAACCAAGTTGTGTGAGGAAATGACATTCCTCTCTCCTCTTCTCTCTCTCTGCCTCTTAGCAGTGAGAGAATAGGGAATCATATAAGAAATGGGAACAAAAATACTAAAGGTCAGAGAGATACTGACAGAGACGGAGACAGTTCATTCCATTCGATAGAGTTTTTACTCTGGTTCCGACAAACTTGACAAATGGTCAAAAGTCTCACTCTCAAATTAAGCAATGGATGTAGAAGGAGCTTTTGCAATAACCTTTGCGTCACCACTTACAACAATCATTAATTCTACTCAGGTTTTTTTCTCTCTCTCTCTCTCTCTCTCCCAACAATGCATCTTCTATTTTAAGTCTTGTTCCAATCCCAATCCTAGTCCTAATCCAAATGCCTGTGTAATTACCCACATATGCTCCAAATACATTGTAAAGCCTTTTTTTTAACTAAATGTAGAAGCATAGAAAAACACATGCTTTTAGACAGGAGAAGGATAGTTCCTCAAGTGAACGCCTCAAATCCAACTGGACTCATCCATTTCATTTCGTTTAAGCCCTATACACTTCTATTTTGAGAAAAGAACAAGAGCAAGAACCAAGAACAAGGATAAGAACAACTACAAATGTCCCATGTCCATACTTCTCATCAATCAGCTTCATCAGGTCATGACTAAATGTCACATATAAAATCCTCGAGTATTTTTCTATTTCACTGACCACACATCCAACATCCAATCGAGTCTGTCCGCAAAGGACTATTAGTCTCAAACTGTACAACATGAAAAATATCCTAGTTAAGGGCACACTTTCCGTCCCTTCCCAACTCATCAGCCTCTTCCTACATATTACATATACATAGAAAATACAGTAGCTAATGTAAAAGTAAATGAAAAGTCCCATACGACCGACCCACTGTTTTCTTCCTCCTTCACCTTTAGACCCAAATTCGAACTCTCTTCCGCTCTGTTCGGAGGACACGCATGTTTCCAAGTCTACATGTCTCCTCTTACTATATTAGTCATTTGACTTGAAATAAAAATTCCTTCCCCTATATAAATAATGAATAAACTCATTTTTACCAAAAAAAATAACGATCTACAGCAATCTTTTGAATATATCATTTTGCAGAAGTCTCGATAAAATTAAGCTAATGGCTAATGACTGAATTAGAAAGGTTTATGAACTGACTATACACATGACACATGACTACAGAGATACAACATGATGACTTGTGAGCTCACGCTGACAAAAGTATTTATATGCACATAATTCATAATTCAAAACCTAGTGTACACAAATCAACAAAGTGTATAGATTTCAATGTAAATTCTAGATTCTAGTTTCTAGATTCTAGATCCTATCTCATTTGTCAACTTGGAGGCACGTGGAGTTGTACAATTATTTGTTTTACTTTCCCATCCAAAGAACATTATTTGTTTCGTCTGGCCTCTGATTTTTGCAATGTGTACATAGCTTGCAGCAAATATATGCACTTTCATCTTGTAATATGAGGATGGACGTCCAAAATGGTATCAACGGTGTGCAAAACAATTAAATGTGAACTCTGCACAGCGGCAAGTACACGTGCTCAACCGAGTGTAGATTGTAGATTGATTTTCGCCTTGATACATATATATCATATAATAATAACTAATGCTGTGGAACACCAAAGCCAACTTGAAAGAAAGCAGGTGCTTACTTCTTATTTCTATTTATTCAAGAAGCTCCTGCAATCGATCCCCAAAGAAAAAAAAAGAAAAATATGACAATGACAAAGACCAAAGACTGAATACTGTGTCTAAAGAAACTTCCGTTATTGAATAATTCAACGGGTAGATTGAAAGTGAAACAAAATTGACAGACATTGAAACAATTTTCCCCCATTCTTCTTCTCAACTCTTGTCGTCTATTGTACTATTGTATGATAATTTGGTACGTGGGAGAGGGACTCATGTTACTTATATTTATAGAGCTACATTCACACCTATGTACTCATTCCCTATCTAGAGTACTATCTAAATTGACATGAGTACATACCATAACAGAGATTTTATTGGAACGCCCAATGACAAAATATGCAAAAAAAAAGTAAAGAAAAACTTTTATGGATATGAACACGAATACAAATATGAATATGAATAGAACAAACATATTGCATTTGATACATGTACAATGTAGAATCTATAATATTGGATGGATTTACAAATTTTCAATTGATCCTGTCTACCTTTTCATGCAAATACTTGGATACATACATGTATGATGTATGGTAATGGTGATGATACGATAGAATGTATCTATAAAGTATAATGAAATGAAATATGAAATGAAACGAAAATTCATTTCATGGAGAGATGCATTGACCTTACCCTTCAAAACTGCCTCAGAGGACGTGAGTGTATTGTACCATGGAGAGAGAGACCAATCAATACTCTCACCATCACACCACCATCGTAGTTGTAATCGTAATCGTAATTGTACAGATATCGTATGTATAGAAAATGGAAATTATTCAAAAAGAACGGAAAAAGAAGTTGAAGAGACTCACCTGAAATATAACAAAAGAAAAATAAACATCGATTAGTACACATACATAGGAAAGGAATATATTGCATGAGTACATGTGTCTGTATCTACATATATATAAATGCATTGAATTTTTGTCAATATTCACAACATACTATCATATTATATATTATATTATTATTGTGCTCCTCCATTTTATGTCTTGTTTGACATGCATATTTATTGTATTATTGTATTTTCTAGGTATTTCCTACATAAACTATATAAACGACACGGGAAGGGGAAATTCTTGTAATAATTTATAGTGCATAATTTACTAAATCATACATTCTAATATACATTCTAATATTGAAGACGTAGTATCCGCATACATATCTGCATCAGGTATGTTTGTAAATGGGGTATGAAGTAAACTCCAAACTTCCTTTTCAACTTGAAAAAACAACTCATAAACACAAGTAGTCTCACCATGAGGACTAAAATGTACGAGGTTCAATTTAGTCTTCCGTCGAGACTCTAGACTCTAGCCACATGAAATGGAAAACTTTATAAGCTTTTATATTTTCTTGCTTCTATGTTTTTCATACATATCTGCATGACGAAAATGGCAACGCGGTGTTGACACAGCCGGAGCAAATTCACATATTTATGTATACAATATACATTAGTTCCTCCAGTCTGTAGAGTTTGTAGTCTGTACAATCCTATAGTTACATAGTCATAGACATAACGAGTCTTTTATTCACCACCCATGAACACTTGTAGAATAAAATACTACTTTCTACCTTCTACATATACATTTTTTTGCCTTTATCCAAGAGACGTCATACAGGTGCAAAACAGTACAGTAGTCATAATAATAATAATAATAATAGTTATACTGGATAAAATTATGCATTACAACAAAATACTTTATCCAAACTATGCAAGTTAAACTAGGTTAACTCTGGTAAAATGAACGTTTGGTAAATACTAAATACACAGTACAACAGTTTGTATAAATCCAACAAAAAAAAAATGAGACAAATTTTATTGAGAATTTGAGCCTGCTCCCTTTCCTTGTTGACTGACAGTATGTGTGTTTCAAGTAAAAAAAAACAAGTCTAAAAATAAAGCATATAATGTATTTTTTTTACCTACACAGTTTACTTACTATAGAATACAGAATATACAATTCTATGAAAAAAAATGAAAATTTGCAAC
This sequence comes from Sminthurinus signatus, assembly GCA_019776565.1. NCBI lineage: Eukaryota > Metazoa > Arthropoda > Collembola > Symphypleona > Katiannidae > Sminthurinus > Sminthurinus signatus. Next base: position 22,172 of record JABASP010001266.1, on the reverse strand, counting down.
TTGTGTTTTGTAAGCACATGTGCAAGCATATATTAAAGGGGATTCTAGAGTAAACCCGACCTGCTGACGGCTGAGTATATACTACATACCAGATACTGTAAGATACAAGTACTAGTACGAGTAGCGATTGGAAGGTTGCGGATTTACAAGAAAACATAACTAGATCTAGATTCTACGATACATGGAGCATTTTTTTGAAAAATGGCATGTAGTCTGTCAGTCTATTGCAGATTAGATTTTGAATACAAATACAAATGTGACTGCATATCTATATATCTATCTATCTAGATCCCTCATGACAGATGTATCATATCACATCATATCGGCAAGTGTGAGATATAGAACTATCACTGATGCTACCTGCTCTCGGTTTACTTGGTTTGGTTTGATTTGGTTAGGATTGCCGACTGCCGACGTTGAGTTGCCATGAACGAGTCCGTTCACACCAAACTGGGTTCCTACATTCAATTTTCCTTTAATTTTAGTGGTAGATTAATTTTGAGGAGAGACGTAGACATAATATGTAGAATGTATTAATGTGAGATTGCGACTGTATGTTGAGTGTTGAGCCGTTGACAGGATTATTCATGTAGATTTTAGATCATGATGATTATTGTGATGATGATGATGGTGATGCCTACCACAATAAGAACTAACACGTCAAGGCACCTCTTGTCTTGTCATCATATACAAAAGCCAAAGCCAATGCACACCTATACACCCATCATCATTACACATTGTACTTGATTTACTTTAATACTATATATTTGATACTGACATTGACTGATTCCTCAATAAAAGAATCATTCTCTCTTTCTTTCTTTTTCTTTTTTTTTACTTTCCTTTCTTCCTTCCCATCAAATATGTACACAGAGAATTTCAAGAGGGACAGGGACGATAGTAATAATAATCATAATAAAGTCTACACGTCAGTTTTCAGGGCCAAAAAAATTCCAAATGCTTTTTCAATACATAAGAAATCTTTGTAAATAAAACCAACATGGAACATGTAAAAAGCTGGAAGTGCTGCAGGCTCTTCATTACAAAGGATTCCAGTCCACAAAAATGTTATTGCGTGAAAATATGTACAGACTACAGACCTACATACTATATACTCCGTGCATGTGTCTACTGTACGTTTAGGAACACGTTCATGTTCATATATTGTCATCGAACAAATATAAATACAAAGAATAAACAAGAAAATAAAGTAGAGCGAGTTGTACACACATCACTTCAGTAGGTAATACACGGGAAAAATAAGCACGCCAATTCGTGCCAAAATAGTACATTGTACATAATAATAATAATAATAATATTACATAAGGTGTATGGATATGGATATAAATGACATAAATCCACTAACCCACCCGGGAACTAGTACAATCTATCTAAAATAAAGGGTAATAATAATATAGTAGTAGTAGTAGTAGATCCAACCAAATGGAACAATCTGGGATAGTTCCAGTGTACAACTTAATCCTACTCTTAAACTCCAAATTCAATCTGATACGTATAATATATATATCTGTAACTATACTGTATACTGTGTACCGGTAAAGCTATTATTATCATGAAATGTTTTTCTCCACATTCATTCAGCTCAAAAAAATTTATAGGGTAAAAATATACTCTATTAGGCTGGACCCGGACCTACAGTACCACAAACAGTAGAGTGTACATTGTATAATGTACATAAAGTCATTCATTGTTCTTCACAACATGCATTTAAGAAGTATACCTAGAATCATACAGACGAAAGAATAATAAAAATAAATACAGAGAAAATAGAAATCATGTTACTCTTTACACTCTTTAAATAAGTCAAGGGAAATATGCCATGGAGGAAACCTAGCGAGCAAACTAGAATTCTGTAACAACTTTTGTACTCTCTCTCCCATTCTTCCTTGCCATCGGTATTTTTAGTGAGTTTTGGCATACATGCAGTTCCTGACCGGAAGAAAGAAAATGCCCTTGAGTTGTATGTTGTAGCTTGAAAGGATTGACGTCAAACTCACACCGTTCGATACTCTCTCTCTCTCTCGCTCTGCTATTCTGTTTTGAGTTTCAAATACACAGAGTGAGCAATGTATGGATGATGGAGAAAGGCACGGAGCTCACATAGGGAAAATATACGCAGGAGGAAGAGAAGTGAACACAGCGGCAGAGCAGTTCACAGAAAGAAGAGAGCAGAGAAAGAGAGAGAGAGAGAAGGAAACACTACAATAATAATACTTGTCTATAGACACACATAGACATTTCATGTCTGTATCCTGAATCCTGATGAAACTACCGGCTAGACTCATGGTTACCCGACTTTCTCAATACTCAATACAGACACAGTTGTATATTGTATATGTATAGATACTTATGTATGAGCATAGTGAACCGCGGGTTTCTGGCAGTTGAAACACTTTTATGCTTATATACTGCGTACATGCCAATAACCTACCTCATTTCAAATGTATCCACATCCTCGAATCCTCGAACATTCAAAATGTATCGAGGATCGAGGATCCAGAATCTAGGAGTAGAGAAGGGAAAGGAAATTGGAAATATGCGGTTTTTCGTCAACATACATTGTATACATGAGTGAGTCTGAATGAGTCTGTGTAGTCTGTACATAACGATGATTTGCTGATAAAATGCCAGGATGTGATAAAAGGAACATAAAACAAGTTGGGATGAAGAGAGGAAAGCCGCACAGCTTGAGTTTTCCGAAACACACAATATAACATGTGTATATAAACATGAGCGTGTGCCTGTGTACTATTATATATACCGTATACATTGTAAATTGTACATGTAGATATAAGATGACATTGAGTTTTCACTCCAAGTCTCAGTAGACAATGTGCCAACCGGCAAACAAAATTCATACACGTAACACATTTTATATAAATATATGTAAATATAAATACATATCCACAACATTAATCAAGCCTTTCTTAAACTGAAATTAAAATTCATATGAGCTCAGAGACGCACAAGCACAAGTTGATATTGTGTATTGACTTACAACTCATTAAAATTTCTCTGTCGGTGTCCCGATACCAAGAACAGCACAAGTATTACGTCTATAGTCTATTTTACGTTGTACAGTTTGATCTTCTGTCATTTCACTACCTTTTCAGATCTATTGGTAATTGAAATTTGACTGTTTCAAGAGTGTCAAATGCATAATATATAACCATACTGTATGTTATGTGACGAGTCAATCTAAACATAGTTTTCAAGGGCACAGCTCTTTTAATTTATACAGAAATTTATATTTTTATACCATGAAAGGAATCCATCTTCAGTTGTCTTCAGTGACAATGACAATTTTAGTAAAATTTAGTGTACTTTAAATACTTTTGTATGTAAAAGGCACAGAATGAAAACAAAAATTTAGGTTACTATTTACTATACACCGTAGCATCAAAAATAGAAATTGAAAGCAAAAATTTTAATCTTTTGTATAAAATGAGAAATGAGATTGAAGCCACTTTATACTTTTCAAAGCACAATGTCTTTCTCTCTCTTTGTTTCCCTTTTCCACCTTTCTATTTCAATTGTGATGGAATTGATTGTTTAGAAAAAGTTTCCAAAACTTTCTTTACTTTCTTGTGTTTCAAAGTATAAACAAAAGAGTCAAAGACGAGTTTTCTCTCTCTCTCTCTCCCCTCTTCTTTGTTTTAGTAAATTGTTGAAAGCCTTCAAAGTTGATGGAGAAAACTGAGAAGGAAAGAAAGTAAAGAAATGAAATGAAATATGAGTTTTCTTTTGCTCGGTCAGGAACTTGAAAACACAAAACATGGAGTATTTGTCTATACTGTAGAAAGGAAAGGGATAAAGTGGGCGAGAATTCATCAAGAAATAAGATCGAGTCAATTACTAACAATACTAAAAAACATACATGCATGTGTACACATTTATTTGATCTACCTACACATTCTGACCCTATCACCAGGAGAAAAATATGATGAACCAATTTTATAATCATTACACAGATTTCCCCAGCAAAATCCACATGACATGTCAAATTCAAGATCTGGTTTATATCATATTCTGAATTCTGAATTTATGAATATAAGAAATGAGCTAGAAAATTTAAAACGTTTAAAATGTTTTTGAAAGTGGAATAAATATAAAATAATTTTTTTGAATAATTTCAATTCCACGGAACGTCTTCATGAGCCTTCATTGAACATTGAATAGTGAACATTGGATAAAAAATATCAGGATGTAACCATATATTAAAGGACATTTATTATAATAATGATGAGACTAGCCAGACACACAATTACAGTTGACATGTCTCTGTCCCAGATAAACATGGGTGATGGAAGGGAGTGGAGAGTAAATTATACATTACTTTCTTTTTCTCTCCGTAAAATTTACTGTCTGAGTCGCAATAGAGTCTATAGTGTCTACTGTTTAGTATTCACCCAATATGTTCTAGAATATGTAGCTTTCTATGCTATGAGTTATGAATATCATGAGCACCTAATCCTGCCGTTTCCTCAAACTCAATCTTCATTCTACATATTATGTTACTACTATGTAAAAGATAAACGCGTGACTAACATCAAAAAAATCATCAACAATTCCTCCTTAATTAATCCTATTTGGTTTAGCAGAATTCAAGAATTCTTGAATTCTTGGAAAAATTTATCAAACATATCCAATGTCAAACATTTATGTAATAATAATAATAATAAAAATAATAGTCTAAGAGAAATAATACGATACTATACGTTAAATAAACATATAAGTAAAGTAAAACCTGTACATTGTACATATTATATATTTTCCCCACTCTTATCTATCTGTCCTCTTTCTCTCCTTTTCTCCTGTCCCTCCTGTCCCCTATGTGAGTCTCTTCTTTGAATTCCCGTCATTAATTTACAGTATAATTTACGACTCCTGGTATCTTTTCAATTTCAGTGCCAGAACTTTATGTATAATGTGTATATGCGTGGAGAGTGTCACAAATCCAAGAATCTTAAATCTTAGAATGTTCGTTTAGGTGAAATTTATAAGCGTACTACCCAACACCGATAAAGTTGGCAAAGTTCAACTTATGTACATTTGAGTTTACTACTACAGACTACTGACTTTCTACATGCAGATACCCGACAGAATATGAACGCAAAATTATATGCCAAATCGCAAATTGCTTGACAACAGCGCATCTCATATTTTTAAACATCTAGTATCTAGTGAATAATAACAATAATAATAATAATCACACACATACACGAATGCTATATATATATATGTTATTAGCTATCCTTCTGTGAAGAATTCAAGTCGTTTAACATGTATAGAAGATACAAATATTTCGCAGAAAATTGTCTACATTTAATATTTAATGAAACATGTGTATTTTATATATATGCATACTGAAAACGAAAAGGAGTATGAAGACACCGCCAACCGCCAGCCGTCATTATATTAAACACCGTAACTACGATATATGTACATGATACAAAAAACCTTGTAGTTGATATGAACATCTACGTACATTTAAATTTCACAAACGGGTTAATACAGTTATACTTGCGATCTCTCATCTCATTCTTCATTTTCAAAGGGAGACAGAGAGAGAGTGAAAAGATGGTGACGAATCCAGCTCTAATATTACAATTAAGTTTGGAGATAGAGGCAGAAGTGATGACAGGAAAAATTATATATTAGCTTGTACCACTCCACAAAACCAAATCGTCTCTTAACTTGCTCTTCCATGCTCCATGAATGACAACAATTTCACCCAAGGCACGCCTTGAGCTTCCTATCTCGAGTCTCGAATTCAAACACACTGCATAATGAGTACACTACACACTAAGATAGATAATAGATAAGCGTGATGACTTTAATGAAATCTTGCTACTGCGATTGCTCACTTTCTCTCAAATACACTAGACGACTCAAAAGTCAACTGTGTAGTAATTATTGTATTCCGAGTCAAAGAGTGCACCATACTGGAAAACTCGTTTCATGTTACAAAATCGTCTCCTTCATCTTTTCGGAATATGCACTCACCATCATCATCATGTAAACACCGACCTTTATCTGCAGTCAAGAATCTAGGGAATTAATTTACTGGAAGTTCCGGATTTCCTTTGTGTTTGCTTGATTTTAACGTATCAATGTTTAAACTGGATATTTATAGGGAACTTTCAATATTGATCCTTATTTGTTTTACATTTTACATGTATTTATGAAGTACATTTAGCTATCTGTGCATCATTTCAATTTTTTTTAAAAGTAAAAGATGAACAGAAATAAATTTTGGATTCCAACTTCGAAGATGTAAGATTTGTGATTAAAAATTATATTTGAAAGGTTTGTAAAAATGCAGACATGTACAATGTACAAATCATGTTACACACATGTACATATATATACGCATTTTATTCATACCGTATTTACAAAGTACCTTGATGATATCACCAAATTAGACGTACCTCATTTACTCCATCAAGAGTACATTGTCTGGAGCCTACTCGCAGTTCATTTCACTGACAGCAGCACCAAAATCCTCGGTCTCGTGAGAGTGTAATGAAATATCATTCATTGGCTGAAAAGAGGAAAATTACCCTGCTCCTTATAGGATTTCCTCGTTCTATCTCTACCTTTCTCTCCCTCTCATGTTTAGTTATCATACCATTTATCCTCTTTTCATACATGAAATTTGAAATTTGATAGAAATGCTCACTCAAAGGAGATATGATGATGACAGGCTCTTTTGTTTATCTATCTATTTAGATGTTATCTACACACAAATACCTATCTATCTACATTCTACATGTATAAATAGGCAGTCAAGCATCAGACGTACAAAAAAAACAACAAAACGCAGAACATCATATTATTGAAATTTGAAATCGTATCATTTAAATACAAAAAAAAACACATATGCTTCAACAACTGACAACTCACGAATCCAAAATCCAAATTCAAAAGCTTTGTCAATTACACAAACAAGAAAAACAAAGAGCATATTTATTGGATTACATCACGTCAACTCCACAGACTACCATTTTACTAAACAATATATAAAATGAGCTATCGGCCTACTGCACGTAGTGTGTACTGTTAACAAGAAATAAAACTGTAAATTCTAAAACATGTTGAATGAAATCATAATAAATTGAATAAGTGTGGATAATTTGGTGAAAAGAAGAATGACTACACATGGAGTTTTTAACAATCCACAATATTTTTATACTAGAGACGCAAACCCGCAACCCGAAAAAAAAACGAGTTCGATGAGTACATGTAAGAGACAGACATGGCACGACAAGACATGAAGGCTGACGTATGGTATATTTGATATATTTGGTAGTTTATATACACAAAAAAGGGATGAGTCTGCATAGGAGAAATGCATAGGAAAATCACAGACAAAAGTATTAGAGTATTAGATGGATACTCATCTTCATCCTCATCCTATGTAAGTTCAACATGTCCAGCAGCTGGAGACAAGAGAGGAAAAATGCTCCTCATGCTAAAAACATTTCTTTCTTTATAGACTTGTTCCTTTTTTTAGACGTTCAATTCCTTTCGCCGAGAAAAAAATGGTCAACAAATGTCACATTGGTTCAGACCAGGACACTAATACTAATATTACAACTAGCACCAGTATTAACTAACGACAACGACAACGGCTCTTTCTATATACAATATATAATAATATACAATGTACAATACAGCTGAAAAAGAACATGAGTATCCGTACACATAGAAAAATGATCATAGTTAGTTATTCAGCATCTATATATTGCATTTTGTACATATATTCATATTTGTAAACAAAATCTTTTCACTTTTTACAGGAACCAATTTTTTTATGTTACAATTTACATCCCAGATGCAAGTATATCCTCATTCTCCTTCATTTCACTGGGTTCACTGGAAAGTAAAGTCAAGTCAAGTACAAGTCAAGTAGAATTTTGTACATGACGGAACCAGCCACAAGTATGAAAGAGTAAAAAAAGAAAAGAAAGAAGTAAAATACTTTTGGTATTGGATGAACTAAATAATATTTCTTTCTGAAATTTGAACATTGGAATGATGCGTAGTAAATAATAATATATTATGATGATGACTGTTCCTCTATGTTCCATGTTCTGTGCTCTCAGTGTGTGAGTATGAGGAATAGCCAGTAAAAACTAAGAACTGAGAAGAAGATGAACATTTACGAAACAGATGACACGACATTACACTGTGCTTATTGTTTTGCATAACCATCAATAGAAGATGATACGTTTTCTTTAGGACCGCAAAACATCTTCAGCGTCGGGGTAATTGGACCCCCACAAGCTATAGCTTTCCATCTTTCACAGCAAAAAAAAATTGAAACAGAAAAGCTCACTTATGTGTTTCTGTTCTCGATCTACATATCTAGTATCTACATAATATATTAACCCGCATTATTACCTAATAATATACTCTCAAACTTTTTTCTCCTTTAGTTCCTTCCACTCATTCTCATTACTACTAATTCTTTTTAGCGGGTACTGTAGACTGTAGACCGGGACACACGTGTATGCATAGATGTATACATTCTTGGTTTTAAAGAAGACTCCGGGAGCCAGACCAAAACAGAATCCAAGTTTATACAAATTAACTTAACCCATCCTTTCATTTTCCTATTTTACATACATCTATCTATTTGTCTATGTAAAATGTATACACTTATAAATAGTAATGCATTGCTTATAGGTATGTAAATATAATGAGTCGGAGGGTAGTCGGAGTAAGTAAAAAGTAAAAAGTCAATGCAGTTGTCGAGTATCGATATCATGAATAGTCACAAGATTTTTTTTGTTTTGTCGCTGTTTGTGGTGTGGATGATGCTCACTTTCTTGTTTGTTGCGTCTGGTTCTTGGTTTTTGTTTTTGGTTGACTGGGGGTATTTTTACTTAGGGAAAAGGAAGTTATCATCAGTAAGGCTCATCATAGGAAGTTATTATTATGCAATAATAACAACAACAACCAACCAACTAAAGAACCAAGACACCAACTATACAATATCAAAGTAACAGTCTCAGTTTCAGTTTTTCACTTGTACATGAGGAAAGAACAAGAACTTTTCCCTGGTACTTGCTAGTGAATAGTAAAGGACTGTTGTTTTTTTTTCTTTTTTCCTTTTCTTCTTCTCTCTTTTGCCCGACCATAAACAACTTTGTACACAATTCAAAAAAGAGAGTTGTTTCTGTTACTTTCTTCATTTACACTTGAAATGTAAATATAATATGTTATGATATGATTCCCTTCACACGCACATGGTTTTTTCCAAGTTTCAAAATCCTATTACGACACAAACAACATACACACATATAACATTACCATCATAAACGAAACACCGATATGCACTATATTCCTAATGCATATATGTTTTTGAGACGGCAATGGCTCATTTGTCATACAAAACTATTTCATTTGCGTTTGAATACTTGAAACTCCAGAGTGAATACTGAAGAGTAAGCCACACTAAATATTGCATATTACGCATTGAACACCACATGATTATTAGTGAGTTGAAAGTTTACTTGTAGTATTTACTTCTTTTCCCGCATGATGCGAGATGGAAAAGTCTAACCCTTTTGCCCTCCAAAAATGCAAAGAATAATAATAATAATTATTATTATTATTACATGTTTTAACCTAATTCTGAATGTTTGGATTCATGATTGAAAATAGGAAATCAATCAATCAATTAATTCTCTAGAATCTAGAATAGAATACAGAGCTTATAAACCAAAAAAGTATTATTGTAATCGGATGAAAGATATATTGACGAATAAAAAAATAGGTACAAAAGTGTAAAAAGCCGCATGAGAAGGTTTTGTATTATGTATTATGTAGAATGTAGAAGGTGAAGATGACAATTGTTACATAAAGATAGATGAGTGTCACAAGGGGCTTTTTTAGTGTCGCATCTGCTCATCAACAACACTGTCTACTGTCTAATTGTAAGCGTAAGTCAGACTATTCTATTCATATGTATGTACCCCAGTGCCCCTTTCTTTACTCTACTCCAGTTTTACCACTTAAGGATCGGCAAAGAGTGAGAGCCTCAAGGTACTGTCAATGCACGCCTGTATATTGTATATTACAAGACGAACATGACAGAGTACAGCCCCTACGTGTATCCTTTTTCTTTTTCTACACGAACATTCATCCTACACAACTAAAGAGCTAAAGACTATCAAGTTTCTTCCATAGATGTGTGTACAATGTACTTGCATCACATAACTTTGGTTTTCCTTTTCCTTACTCACTGCTCACTTTGCAGGAATCCAGAAGAAGCAGACACAGAATAAGTAAAGGAAGAAAAGAGAGCGGCAGCGACATCGACAACGACATCGACAGAAACAGGGCTCAAGTGCACATTTTTTTTTTTACAAAGAAGACACTCTGAAATCATCAGTCATTTTTTCTCTTGTATTTATTTATTCAGCTCAGTTTTTATTATCATCCTTCTTTCTGATATTCCAAATACTCAGACACACATACACACTCATTCTCCCTCTCAATGCTCAATATTTTTAATATTGCCATCCCAAAACGACAGATATTACCATATTGGGAATTTTTTTATCTATCTATATTTATATTTGTTGCACTTTCTGTTTTCTTTTTAGTTCAGGATGGTCTAGAGGAGGGCAAATTGAACCAAAGCAAGGGTTAAACAGTTAGATACAGACTACAGAATTCAGAGTACAGTCACAGACGCTGAAGAAGAGTAAGTACGAGTGTGAGTGAGGATGAAGTATGAATGCATAAATGGAATTTAGGTTCATCCACATCCATACCCTACAATTTTTTCAAACGATAAGTCACAAACTACAGTCAATACTGTGAAGACTAATACATTTTGAGTTTTGTGTTTTGAATTTTTGAGCTTGACTCTCCACTCTCTTTCTCTTCCTTCCGTATAGAATATATACTATACATTATACACTGTTCACTGAGCACATACTAGACATACAGATAATAAAAGAGCTCTTTATCTAAGCGCATGAGATGTGTGCATGCCTGAGTCCCAGTGAACCCACCCTGACCGCCTTAACTTTTGCCCATTTGCTATGAAACATTTAGCCTCCGACATTTTAATCCCTCAAATGTGAAACAAAGATGAACTTTCCAGTGATTTAAGACTTTAGTTTTTACTTTGCTTTTCTAAATGTATACAAAAATCCTCTTGTTGGCTGAACCAAAATATACAATATACACATACATTCCATATTTCTTTTATTTTTGTTTTCCACATGGATCATCATTATTTCATTCTTCATTACCACAAGTTACATAACATTGGTTAAAGTCAAATCCTTAATGGTGGAGGGTAAATCTGAACAAACCAACAAGTGCTTTATAAAATTAAAACTGTGAGATGAAGTAAGAGAGACATCTATATCAGATCAAGTACTAACAAGTATACATACACATGACAGATTCCCCATTTTAATACAAAATGTAGTGATCTGTTTTCTCAAGATCTCTCAGAATTTACCGATTTGACATGGAACATTAGACATGTCGAAATGAATCGTGTGAAGACCAATAATTAGACCAACTGACCATGACGTACAAAGTACAAGAGAACTGGCTCTCACTAGGAGGAAACTCAACTAAAGTCACTTCATCTGTGTGTGTGTGTGTGTGTGTGTGTGTATGACACAGTCCGACGTTTACAATATGCGTAACAACTGGAACTATGTACAACTTTGTCAAATTATATCCTCGTGCTGTACAACTTACTATTTATAAGTGTAATGTATAATGTACAATGTACAGCATTCACACTGTCAAAGTCACAAGAAATGATTGAAGGAAAACATTGTTATGCTGACAACATATGTACATACAATATACTCGACACACGATATCCGATCAGTGACAAAGTACCGCCACCGACTTCCATATTCCATATACCATCTACAGATACACAGAAACGCAATCACCAGCTCATATTTAAGCAATAATGAACCGTTTAATAAGAAAAATGGTCATATTTTCGGGGTTTCGTCGCTTTATGAATATTGGTAATCGGTAATCGGTGATCGGCACTTTTGTGTATCTTGTGGCTTGAAATGAAGGTACATGTACAATGTACATGTAGATAGACTAAACTGTTTACTCTTTGCTCCATTTCATCAATTCTACGAATTTTAAAGGGGAAAGATGACCAAATTCTAAAAACTAGGCGTTTAATATTTCCTATCGATTATTCTAATAGCTGACAATCTGTCATAAAAAGTAAAAAGTCTGTGGAAAGTAAACTGAAAAATTAATGGATTAGAGTATCAAAAATCAAACCAAACCACACACAAACTATCCAGTTGCGGCTCTTTTTATTACTCCATATCGCACATTAGACACATTACTATTACACATGTTACAAAGTCGGCCGACTTGTACATTTGGATTTTGATTTTTGATGCTTTATTTTTCCATGTAGTCATTGAAAATTCAACAAAGTTTCAAATTTTAGCCATCCAGTTCTGGAGAATTCTAGAGTTGTGCCTATCGATGAGAATATGGAGAAAGGTATCAAGTCATTCAAGTAATGAGTCTGCTTCCAATTAAGCAGGAGCCTTCGTGCTCAATGAGACGTTAAATGTTTCCATGTTCTTTGGAATTCGGGAGTTCTAAAAACAACTCTCTCGCCAACCCAAAGCCAACGTTGGACATTTAACCCACACATAGATGTACACAAAAGCACACGTATTTTAAAAATAATGCTCACTCTTGTTTGATTTTCCTTAAAACCTTCACGATTCATCAAACCATTATTAAATGTCTGAAATAAAAGTAAAAATGAAACGGTAAAACGTTGAAAAGGGAGCATTAAAAACTGAAAATATACTATGTACTTTGTATTTTGTATTGTTTTGTACACTTTTGGTTGTCTTGCCATTCTAGTCTACAAACAAATCCTACCGACTTTCCTACCGATCTGTCCCTTGTTTGTTTATGCATCGGATCAGCGTACAATGTAGAATGTACACCGTACACTCCAGAAAAAAATGCATTTATTTATTCATATGGATATTTCAAGTCTAATATCATACATGTAAGATGTGATATGCACTCCAGAATTCACCAGAATCCTCTGGTTCTTTGAAAGAGAGGGAAAGAAATCTAATCCCAAAATGCGATGTTCTGTCACAGGGTTTTGTCATCCCCTTAAGCCTCCTGGTGTTCTGATGGAACTGTCCTGCTTCTGCTTCTGTTTCTACTTTCATCATGCAAATAGGAATACGACGAATATAAATAGGACAAAAAAACTGATGGTTATTCCTGCCCATTCGATTCAATGTCATGCAGAATCAAGTATTACTCATCCATCTGTATCTAGATCTGTAAGTACTCATAATCGTGTCAAATACAGTAAATTCATTCAATTTTTTATATTCTCGGGTTTAAAGCATATTAAATGAAATAGACTACAATGAATTCAGTAATATCTACATATTACCCGAGCACTTTCAAAATTACAACTGAATACTGAATTGGAATTTTTCATCATGATGATGATGATTATTATTATTATGAATAAATTTGGATGAACGTGGCTTTACTACTTTCTTCTAATTAGGAGTATCCAAACTCCCCTTGTACGCCTAAAGAATGAAGAACATGAAGAACTGAAAAGGACGTTCACTACTTGGTCCTTGTATTTGTAAAAAAAAGAAGAAAAACTCTTGATCCCTCCTGTGCACTTTTATATTCTGATGTCAAATTTCAAGTATCCATATCCACATCCAACAGAGTATCATATCATGTCCCTGGACTCTGTCTCTGTTCTAGATTCTATGAATCTGGATTTATATTATGCTAGGGAATATAATTTAATGTCAACAGGCTTCAAATAAAAGTGCACGCTATATACAGCATGTACATCGTACATTGTACATACAAATGTAAAGTGTATAAAGTATAAAAGGCATAATAAAGCTTTAGAGAAAAGTTTTGGAGATGACAGATTTTCTGCAGCAATGCAGTGTCGCCCGTTCTTTTCTTCTAAATATACTAGTCTTTTCTTGAAGGCCAAACTGACACTAGCTGAGTTGTGGAGACACAACTCCAGTACAGTACAGTAGTCAAGTCAAGATGAAAATAAGATGTAGAATGTAGAAAAAGACAAAGACAGAGAAAAGAACAAAAACTCAACCAAACCATACCAAACCAAACCAAACCAAGACGAAGAGGAATAAGATGAAGAACAAAAAACACTTTTTTTCCAGACTTTCTTTGGTTGGTTCGTTCGTTCCAGTAGAGAAAACCAATTCTTAGACTTATGATCCTCTGGATACATCACATACTTCATTCTAGTAAAGAGTAAAGCACACAGTGAACATTATGGAATTCTCCACAATGCATAGTTTAAATCTTTTTAGTTGGAAGAGTTTTTTTTGTTGTTGTTGTTTCGTTTGTTCTAGATTTTTGTTCACTGTGTGTATGTGTGTGTGTGTGTGTGTGTAAGTGTGGAGATGCAGTTTGGAAGTAAGATACCAATGGACCTAATGTGAAAATGAACATGTATGTATAGAATAAAATTGTATTTTCACAGTACTAAATATAGTGTGTAGAGTATAGAAATACATTAGAAATCCAGATTGGAGAGAAACAACCACAAAATGGCATACAAATACATTATATAATATGTATTTGTCTATACACATGTAGAATGTACAATGTACAATATAGGTACATGGAGACCCACATTTGTTTTATATAGCCTTCTTCTTTTCCTCAAGCTAGAGATCTTCTTCATCGTCGTCGTCAGCTCTTATTTTCCTTCCTTTATTTTTTTTTTACCGTTTTTCATTTCCAGTATTTCCAGCCTGCAGCACTAGAGCAAGTAGAAAGTGTAGGAAAATTCAGAAGAAGCCAATGCAATGCCAACATGATGGCTGGCTTTTATCTTTAGTCTTTACTCTGTATTTTTCTATTCTTCCTCTTCTTTTAGATTATCAAGACTCCAGACCGTAGAATCTAGACTTCAAGACTCATGTGGAAACAGAAAAGAATATAAGAAGAAGAATAAGGAGAAAAAACAGTAAAAGAGATTTTTTTTACTCTTCATAGTAATGTCTTATCTTTTTGGCCATGAAACTATAGAACTAGACCTAAAGTCATGATGCTCATCTTATGACATTTGGCGAATTCCAATCCTCATCTAACTCACTAGAGATTTCTAAAGATCTGTATCAAAAACAAAGTTGAGACCTTGAATTTTACCTCAAATTGGTATCTTAGATTTAGAATCCTCCTCCTCAGAACAAAACAAGCAAATAAAAATAAAAAGGTTGTATTTATAAATAAATATTTTCATATTGTCCATAACATAAAAAATTATTTACACGGTTTTGATATTTTTTTTTAAAAAAAAAAGACATACTACATATAGAATTTACAGATACTAATTGTTTAGTAGAATTCAATACTTTCATGACAATAAGTAAAAACGGGTTCATTTGTGCTCTGTTTTCTGTACATTATACAAACTAGATACTACAGCTGAAGGATGACGGCTTTAAAAAAAAAGTTGTGTGCATTTTTGTGGTTGTAAGTCGGAGGAATATAGACTACTCAATTGAGATGAAGGAAGACGGCCGACTGATGGTAAAAGGAAGAGTTCAATGTAAAAAAAAAATACAAAAATAAAATAAGGGCGACCAGATCAAATTCCAGATAATGGACACGGGAGAACAGAAAAGAACAGAATGAGGGTAAAGCCTGTTGATAACCAGGACCAGGATCACTAGATCATTTTCGCTCTTTTACTCTCTCTCTCTATCTCTCTCTCTCTCGTTTTCAACCAAAGACACTTTTCTAGGGCTTTGGTCCGTTTTGTATGTATACAGTATACACCCATATAAATTACTCTATTCCTCCAGCATACACAAAATCCAACCCGGCTTGTCACATTATCAATAGGAATAGCAGCATCCTCACATACTCGTCGTATCACATCACAAAGAAGAAGAAGAAGATTCCAATTCAAAACCATCGTTTACGAGACAGAACCAGCGTCTTATGGACAGATTGGACGCCATACACTACACAATACACAATACCATCGTTATACAAATAATAATAATATACAGAAAAGTATTTGTAGTTTATACGGAAGATGAGTACTATTGCTAGTGTTGTTGTGGACAAAGAATACAATAAATAGGCACATATATTTCCTATACACATAAATACATTAGCCAATACATACGATCCTATTCATAGATACTATGCACTTTTGAAGTAAGGCACAAACACACATTTAGAAGATGAAAAAGAGTATCCGTATCATATTTTTACATCTGAGACCATCATCATTACAACCATATCTACTAACCGCAACTCTACGTACAAACTACTAACCGTTAGTCTTATCAATACAGAATACAGACATAGACACAGATGTACAGGAGGGTTATGAGTCCAGCAACTCTTTAAAATGAAGACAGCCAATTTGTATTGTTCACATATATTACATATCATATTTAATGTCCATGTACGTGGTGCATCTGAGGTCTGAGGTCTGGGCTTTTTTTACACCCCTCCATTTGTAATTTGTACATAATGTGTTGTACAAATTTACTTTGAACCAAAAACTCGAAACTAATTTCTCTTTCATTCAACAACTTTTGGTCCATTTATTTATTTACATGTGTCCAAAAAATAAAGGATGGTAAATAACAATAATAACAATGGGTAAATATTATATTATTATATTATGCAAGTCTCATTAACACCATGTTTTACTAATTTTTCTAGATATTGTCCAAGGTTTTGTACACCAACAAACATGTCATATTTTGTTTAAGGAACAATAATAACAATAATAATAATAAGTAATAATGAAACATGCAATTTTCTGGATTACAATCATATACAGTACAAAATTCCAAACATGGATAAAGTAACAGCTTTCAAGTATGTGTAATATTATATAGCGCATAATATGGACAACTCAAAAAAATAATGATATGATACAAGACATTGTGCCTTTCTTTTTAATGGATAGACTGATGGAGCAGTGCGCAATTTGAATTTGATAAGGCTCAGATATGTACAGTGTACATTGTACATCCTACAGCCGCAACACAGAACACAGTACATGTAAACCATAGCGTTTACTCCAAATTTACTCTATATCAGACATAACATTAAATATGTAGCAGATACATAGTAGGTAGTAGGTAGAAGATATGCCAAATGCCAAGACGAAAAAAGATAAGACACCACGAAAAAAGATGCCATATATTTTGGCTTGGCGTAATCTCAAAGGATCGTCTCCCTCAGCTCAAGAATCCATTTCTAGTTGAGTTAGGTCAATATCCAACTCGAATGACCTACATTTTAGTACAGCTAGTTTCATCTTGTTTTCAAAACATATATTGAGCTTACTGGATACATATACAGTCAAAATACTTACTAATTCATTTTATTTTATTTTTTAGCTGTATTATATATTAGAAGTGGCTAGTATCCAGATACTATATAATGTATAATAAATGATCAGCCGAAATGACCAAAGATTTTTCTGTAGAAAATAATTCAGGATAAATCATCATCAACTCAATAATATACAGATATATTTTAATCTAGGTATATAAGCCCGGAAAGCGTCGAATGTCGAATGCCAAATGAATTGAAAAGTATACAGATTCGACAACGAATTCCGTAGTAATCACAAAATTTGATAAAGATACCGGAAGACCAAATAAGCATACTAAATAATATTTAGTGGAGATAGCTTTTCTATAATAGCCTCATGCTTACTGCTAACGTGATAGTCCACTCATATTAATTATTATACATTCAAGAATATTAGTCGTTACTAAATGACTACTTGAGAAAGAGTACTAAGAAGAAGGTGAGATAAATCACGTACACCATGTTCCAGTATTTTCTATTTTCAATTCCAAGTTTACAACTTAATTCTGAGTATTTTTGAAATATCACTGCGACGAGACGACGGACGACGTGCTTCTCAAATTATATCCTCAATCCTCATTATATGTATAATAAATAAATACAACGGGAGACAAATAGAGACACAAACAAAGAAAAAACTAGAGTTAAGGTGCAAGGATAACAGGCAGATAAATGACTTGGTTAATACATATCATGTTAAATTATACTACTCGGAAAATGGTTGTATTGCATGCCGTCATTTCGTCTAATAAATATGTATAATAATAATAATACTGTACTCTGTTCAGCTTGAGCTAAAAATTTCTACGTAAAAGGTAACATGGATACATCACACTTGCAATGTACAATGTACAATGTAAAATTGTTCACATAGGTAACAATGACATAATGTGTTTGTTACTTGTTACCTCCTGCTTGATAAAGCTTAACTTGGTAAACTGGATTTATCACCATCTTAATAAAAGAACGATAATATTAATGACAAAATTGGAATATTAGTTATCCACATGCAAAGTATACATATGTACATGCAACATGAGGTTATTCAGTCCTCTTAATCGAATTCTTTTCTATGCATGTCATTTGTCTTTATTCATTAGTACACATCGTACGCATGCATTTTATCACATGTGCAACTCCTGCATAAATTTCTTGGTATGCACATGACAAAATATTATCATAATAATATGATGATTAAGTTGAATTAAGTATTAATTATTATCTTTTTTATAGACTGGCGATAAATGAGCGTTCCTACCTATACTAGGACTAGGCGTTTGACAAAGAATAAAGTGGCAAAGAAAAAAGAATGGAGATGCATATCAAATTTGATTACTATCAATCAAAGCTTCATTAGGGAATTAATTACCACTCAGCCCCCATCAAAAATCGACAAATACGGATAAAATCACATTTAGAATGCAATCACAATGCACAGGCTACATCCACAGTGTACGTTGTACGTACACAGTACATAGCAGGTATCTTTTCCTATTGTATCAGTTACAAAATTGCATATTCATTATTAAAATGATGAGGATGTTGTCTCTACTACTATAATATGTGCAAATGTCCGCCTACTGTCGACGTACTGTTTTTAGCCCAGTGTGAATTCCCCTATTAATAGGAAAGAGAAAGGTTCGTCCTTGGCCCAATTTGGCTGATTAAACCATCTCTGTCGTAAGAACCTTTTTTCTCTACATCCACATCCATACAGTGAGATGCGTTCATAATACCTCAACGCACAAACACATATTCCTGCGGAATAAAACTAGCTGTCTAATGCGCGGGTTGTGCGTATGATCACAGATCATAAAAATCATACAGGATCACATTCTAATCCAAAACTATTTTCCGAAGACAGACACCCATTAATTCCTCTCACTACTTTTATGCTTAACATAATGGATGTATAGGAAAGATTGGAGTTGTTGGTTTGTTTTTTTTTGCAAGAGAATCAAGTTGGTGAAAATAGGAAGAATGATAAAAAAATAACATCCCTATCCGAAATCCGAAAAATATCACCACCAACGTCAACGAGTCTACATTGTAAATTGTAAACGAGTAACACGTACATTTTCATTTAAACGACGATGCCTTTGATTATTTGGCTTTGGCATTTCCCTGTCGAGTAATCAAGATTTAGAAAAGCATGTGTGAACTGGGAGTTGGAATGCCAAAGTGGAAGATAAGAGTCTTAGCCAGAGCCGTTGAGAAAAACAGCCATTATTTCATCTTGGTGGTAGTGAAAGGAATATTTATCAAAACTACGTAAAATGTATTCAACTGGTAACTGGTAACGGCTGAAAGGAAGGTATGTTGAGTATTGAGTACAAAAATATACATATACACACACACTTTCCCAACACTCACTACTTTTCTCTGTCGACAGTAGAAAGTTAATGGTTCTTTTAAACTCGTTCCTCTTATCTTAAATTTTTAGTTTCAATGTCAATCCGGCACTTGTCTCAAGTTGTCAAGGCTGTACAAGAAAAAAAAAAGAAGCCATCAACTTCTATCTCCCTTCAGACTTCAAACGTATCTGTTTCTGGTACTGTCCAAATCATGTTTTGATGTTACCATGAAATAAAACACATTTATTTACATTCTTTATTGTAAATCTCTTTATTTCTTCATCTTCACCTCTAGTTCTTTGTTGGTAAAACCACAAAAACATTTCTCCGAGCCGGATCAATCGGATACTTTGATACAAGACGTAAAAGAAAATAGTGAATTACAATTTCACGAGTTTGTTTTTTTATGTTTTTTTGTATGAGTAGGTGCATGAAGACTTTGGGCCGCTATAGTTAATAAAAACTCAAAAACAAAGACTTTGGCAAAGTTCAAACAGTAAAAATAATTTTTTTTTGATACTTCTCTTCCATTCCAATTTCCTCTCTCAGTCTACTTATGGAGATGTAGCAGAAAAGAAGCTGTGTCTAAAGTATGAGGCACTGTACTTTAGAAGTATCATAGCTCATACCTGTTTTGATTCAACAACGAAATCTAATTTTATCCTGACCTGTTCCATATTGTAAAAATGTGAGATTATTCACAGCGTTAAACATCACGAATCCAGACACAAGAGAATTAGATGAATTTGGCTAAGAAATTTTTCCTTGTGACGCGGGAAGGAAGAGACACGACAAGATAAAACAGCTGATGTTTACATTGTGCACGTAATACACAATACACACATGTACAAAAAGGTTATTTCGTACTCTGTTCTACAAAGTATGAGACTCTTAAATATGTACATTAAACAAAAACATAAAATCCTAAAGCTTTTTTATCCGTTTAAAATAATAGCCACATTCTCTTCTCAAATGTAAAATGAAAGAGAGGATACGCATTTTATTTACATCTACCTACAAAAAAAAATATACGCATCTAATTTTAATTCAAAATTAATTGCTCTACTCGTCCACCGAAGGTTGTTAGTTGTTACTTTGTTGATCTATAATGTTTTAGTATATTTAAATAGAATAGGTATACGCTTTTAGTGTTTTAGGGTTTCCCCTTGACGTACCTCAATCTAAAATCTAAATGTATAGAAAACAACATGGATAGATACAACATAAAACATGAGAATTTGATAGCGCGTAAATAAATAGATAGAGTGCCAAAAACTCCAATCCAATCCAAATAAAAACTAGTTGATCCGGCTAAAATGCAAAGAAAATCACAAATCGGATCGGATACTGTCACAACACATTTGTGTCGAGTTGAATTTTCATGTTTTCTTATGTATTTATCACACTTGCTTCTAGTCGACTTCTACTGCTACTGTTTGCTGTTTGTCCTCCTGAACACATGTGACTTATCCACGATAATAATAAAAATAAAAATATACTCATACTATTGAACTTTTTGGACCATCATCAGAGTAAAATAGGCTACTTGGAACTTGGAATCCTCAATCTTTACTCTTGAGTTCTTGAGTGTTCTACTCTTGAATGCGAATGAGTAGGAAGTGACATCAGGGCGGTTTGCCACGGAAATTGTCAAATTATTAGATTGGATTGTTCATTTTCCCACTGTCTTTTTTTCCTCTGTCGAGAATCAGTACAAGAAGAAGAAGAAGAAAAATCGGAATGTTCTCCAAAGACTTTATTCGCACTCGATAATATGCCAACTAAGTTCACCCAAAGAGAATATAAAAACATCTGTGCATTTTCCTGTCTCAATAGATACCTTCAAAGAACTAGCCTACACACGCATACATACATATGTACATAGATCATGATGACAATACACACGAATGACGGAATATTAGCAGCCGAGTGATTTGGCAAATGAGCTGAAAAATTAGAAACTCAAGGTTTAACATTTAAAACCAAAGAACCAATATATTTATTCTCACCCCGAAGAAAGAAGAAACTAAAAGCTCCAAGGGAATAAATAATCATTACAATCATTCTTACATTAGGAATATCAATAACTTCAAAAAAGCATCAAGTTGAAAAGTTCCAGTATTTCACAAATTGATTTTACAAGGTTTGACATACTTGTATAGATACATTGTATACTGAAGTTGTATCACACATGTTTAACTTGAGTTGATATTCATGTTTCATCTTAATAAAAATAAGCTAACCAAAGACTTTTATTTATAAATGTATTTTGTTAGTAAATAAATACTTTCAGTATTCCAACATTTTATTCGGCTTACTAAATGAAAAAGAAATACCACCCATAATTTTTTTTGTACCCCCCTTTTGGGATGACAT
>JABASP010001265.1:0-31912 GCA_019776565.1 Sminthurinus signatus | reverse complement strand
AGAGTATAAAGTATAAACTACTTACAACTTACAAAAAATATTCTACATATTACATGTAGCACACAACATACAGTATAAAGTATATTATAGTACAGAGAAAAGTGTTTGTAACTTTTGTGAGTCCAATAGAATTGACTTCATGCAGTGTGTATTGTACCTTATATTATTATATTATGTGTGCATGCACTTGGACTTGAATTCTCGAGTCTCGAGTTGTTCTTCGTTCTCGTATCAAATCAACCTCCCACTCGAGATAAAAACAATGACTTGGCTCTGTCAGTTGTCTTGAGTCGTTGTAATTCGAGTCGTTTTGTCATTCCATAGGTTATTCTCTCTCAATAGAGGAAAAACAGAGAATGAGTTACAAAAGTTACATGTGTATACAGTATACAGTATACAGTCAATAGTCAAGTAGAGGAAGATGTAGTATTTACTGCATCCACTCCATTCAGTTTCAGTTTTTTTTGTCTCCATAAACAGTGAGAGAGAAGTAAAATAGTGTTTACAGAGTCAAATGACAGTGACTGTACATCACATGGAGTGTGAATCTTTATTACGTTTAAGAACAGTTTTGCTTGTACATTTTAGAATGTACATAAAACATGGAGAAGAAAATCTGATTTCCTCTTGAATTTCCATAATATCACTGTATCAGACTTGAAATGTGACTATTAAATTTACCTTAAAACCCGTAACCAGGAAAATTTTTAGTAAAACAAAACTCCATATTACAGAAATTACAATCGAGACAATACCCCAGTTTTTACTTTTCGGGAGGATTCATGTGATATAAAATATTATCTACCTTTGATGTACCTTTGATGGTGAGTTAAAATCTGATCAAGTCATGATACACAGAAAAACCCTGCAAGACATATTCGTAGTATTTATGTAAAATGTACAAGGTGATTTTGTATACATTGCACAATATGTGTAATATATTCTTGGTTCCCCACTATTATATGTTATGTGTAATATAATATAAAATATAATCATATTTTTTGTCTTAGTTTTACTTGGCAGACTCAATTTGTAAGTGTTTTGTAAGTTGTGGAACAATATTGGATTTTCGGCTTTGGCTTGGGAAATAAAATAAAATATGTGACTCTTTCTTTTTATCTCCTTTTTCTTTTGGTTCTTGTATAAAAGATGTAAGAAGCTCCTGGTTCCAAAAGACCCTGTCACATAATTCCTACCGGATTGAGAGAAAAAAAAGCTCCTCATCTCCTTGTATCACAACTTGTATCTATTTATTCAAACAAATTCTCATGTGCTTTTTTTTCCATTTTCTTTTCTTTACTGATTTACAAAGTAATAGTAGTGAGTATTTACTGAGTACTACAAATCCCAAGCATTAAGAACTAGGAACTAGAAAACTAGAAAACACATTACTTTCAAGTTTCTAGTGTGGTGAATAAAAAAATACCTTGAATGTTATACTACCTCTACTACATTTTTCTTTCGTTCACATCTATTTATCTAGTTATGTGTCGGACGAAAAGAAGAGACTGAAAATAAAACAGAAGTATTATTACGACCTGACAAAATTTAAAAAAATCATAGTAAAATTCTCATCTTTTTTATACCACTTGAAGATTTTATTAAATATGTCGACAGTCATAAATAAATTCGTTTTTTCTTTGTTTTTATCCCATAGATAAGATGACTGGAGGGAAAATCATCGAATTTTGATTTAATCTGCATCTGGATTTTTTTTTTGGAAATTGAATTTACACCGATGTTAGCAAACAGTTTATTTTAATAATTGCAATTACATCAAAGTTTATACAGTTTGTCATTTATTTTTAAAAACTATTGTTTTTCAACGTGAAAAGTTTAATTACATTTACGTAGTAGAAAGTGCAAGACTGAAGGAATTTTATTTACTAGGAAAAAGACGCAACATTTTTTTTGTCTTTTTTTAAGGTTTTTGAAGTAAGATTGTCACATTCATATCCACATCTTTAGGATTTTCTTTGAATATCTCAAAAAAAGAAAGACTGTGCAAAAACAGAGGATTGAGAAGATTGCAAGATTTTACATTCTCTACATCCACCACAAAATAAAATATAAAATCCCCGGACAGAGATAACGAGTATAAAGTGTAAAAAACACCTTTCTTCTGTTTTCTTTCTTCCTTGAGAAAATATTTAAGAGTCTATTTTGGTTCTCAGACCAAGTTGATCTTCAGCTACATCTTCATCTTGGTCCTGATGTACTACCTACTATAGTTTACAATACAAAATACAAACTCCAAAACAGTGAACAAGTGCAATATATTATATAGTAGTGACTAGTGACGATGAGACAAATGTCTACGAGTATATGTGAATAATATAAAAAAAACTACAAGTGTTAAGGAAAAAGGAAGTATAAATATATACTAGTACGGAAGAAAGTGAAAATATTTTGTTGTTTGTGTCTTCGTAATATATATTTGTACCCAATCGTAAATCGTAATTCACATTTCCCGTCCACCATTAAAGAAGAACTCTCCAGGACAGAAAGACAGATAAAGAGAGAGAGAGGAAGTAAAAGAGGAAAAAATTCACAACCCGAAACCAAGTTCGTCCAAAATATATAACCTGCAAAAATGATTGGAGCAATACGCCGACGATGGAAGTCAAAAAAGTAAGGAATTTTCTTTCATATTATTAGTTCTATAAGCATACTATTTAACTAATACCTATAACCTATATTCTATATTATGAGTAACATGTAACATATTATACGGATATTATAATAGATTAAATGTACAAAATATATTCATGCATAAAACTATATATATTATTATATTATAGGAAGGCTTTTTTATATTTCTACCTCTTTTGTCCATATTTTTCAACTTGTAGTATTCAGTACACAAATATTTCTTGTGTGGTATAGTATATTATGTATTATGTAGATATATTTGGCCAAAATACATAATATAATAATATAATATTATGTATGTATATTGTACATTTAAGAATGAGAAAAAAAAACTCAAGGCATGACATGAAAAGGGAAAAAAGGCGCCGCGTCTACTAAAAGTACATTATTATTAGGATATAAATGCCTCATGTGCCCTCAACCTCAACTTGACTCTTTCATACATACTTTTAAAGATTCTACACTACATATTTACACTACATGTGCATAGAATAGCATTTAACATTTAATATATTAACATCCTTCTATCATGTATATATTTACTTGAGTAAGTATTCAGTACAATAGTAAATCTTAAACTATTTTCTGATTCTGTTGTTAGTGTAATATCTTTATATATCCATTTTCCCTATATTCTTAATAATATAATACTTTAGAACTCAGTACACTAACTCATTAAATATTATGCATATCTTGTATAATATATGTACCGTGCACCGTGTAACTTGCACATTGTAGATTGTAAATGTTACACATTATACATCGCACATGATGTAGCCAAAATACTTACTTATTATGGACATAATCTCACAGGTTTTTTTTCTCTCTTTGTATTTTTTACTTGTTCTTATTATGCCATCACTATCGTAAATCGTAAATGTAAAATATAGTAAATAGTGCCTTCTTCGTCGATTTTTTCCTCTTATTTACTTGCTTTCCCATCTTTAGAGTTAAACTACATAGAATTAAATTTAGATAGTATTCAATGTGAGCTCATTGACTTCTTTGAGAATTGAGAGAAAAGTTGCATCTTGAATCTTGAGACTTCATCTTGAAAGTTGAGAGTCATTTTATTTTTGGTTATTTATGTAGAATGTAGAATGTCAAAGTATCAAACATCAAACGTTGCTCTGATTTTGTGGATGTAGAAACTACAAACTACTATTACATTGGCATGCAATTGGGGAATTTGAAGTAGACGCATGATGCATGATGTTACGAAAAATGTATACATGTGTAAAAGTAAAACACATGCAAAAAAAAATTCAATAACAAGTACAGTGCAGTAAAAGAGTTGAAGAAACTCTTACTTGAGACTTTGGCACAGCATAGGATTTCTAGAGGTGGGCGACGTATCATAATATAATACACAATACATAAACAAACACCTTGGTTATTCCTTGATGCTTTGTACATATTTATTATTTATATTATGCAGTTGTATTACTATTATTATACCACACCGAAAAAAGTTGAATGTTTGACTTTTTTGCTGTACATTGTACAATGTGCACACAGTTCATATTATCATCGTCTAAACTCTTAACCTCTTAACGATACCAATGAAATTTACTCTTATATGGACTTTGACAGCACACACGTTGTTCGTTTCTAACATTGGGCCATGTGGTTATATAGATAAGTAATAAGTATATACAGTATACATGTAGCATTGGCTTTTGGCTTATATAATATATTATTACATACAATATATGAATGCAGTATGCAGTTGTTGGTTCTATGTTGGTTCATCGAGCTCAAGTCTGTTTGTATTAGGAATTTCTAGTGAACAGTGAAGGAGAAAACTTGAGAATTTGATACATACACACTGTATATTACATAGTGCATGATAAAAGAAATTTGAGAGCTGAAGGGATGTGCATGCCAATAAAACATTCTCGGTTCTCGGTTTTTATAACGAGTCAGCTAAAGGCAAAGAAAAAATAAGAAAGGAAAGAAAAAAAACATTCAGTCAATAACTTCCGCATTACCATTACCATTACTTACTCACTTGCTTACTTTATCCTTTATCAAATCCAGATGATAAGTAAATTGCCTTCACCACTAGCAACTAGCAACTAGTAAGAACCAAAAACTGGAAAATCGTTCGACTCCTTAATCCATACAGCAATTTATGAGTTTCTTAAATAGCAAAAATACACAGACACACACATGTGTGTGATGTGTGCTAGACGACAGAATATGAAAACTCTATTCCTGTATTTTTCTGGTCTTGGTTCTTGATTCTTGATGCTTGATGCATTTTTTATGAATCGTTTTCCGTTTTCATTTCTATGAAAGAGGAAGGTGAAAATAAAATCATTATACCTACTGTCTACTGTGTACTCTATAGTAGATAGTTGAAATTATATGTAGTGGATCTTCCATGTTCTTCCTGAAATGATTTCCATGATTATTATGTATTATATTGCACTTTGTAGATATATATATTTTAGAGTGATCACACACCCACTATCCACTATCCACTGCTTCATTTCTATTTTTCTATTTATATTTCTTTTTCACTTTCCAAAAAAGAAATTGATATATAGCAAAAAAGCAAAATATTATATAGTGAATAGAAGTAGCATCATTCATAAATAAACAGGGTTTTTTTTCTTCAGTGTTCACAGTACAATATTTTTTTTATTATTGACTTTCTTATTCTTTTCCCCCTTTCTTTCATTTTCCACACATACAACATAAAACATACAGATATATATATTTTAATAATAATGGGAAATGGAAAAAACCTTATACGTGTGTGGCATGTATGAAGCTCGTCTTATTCTTTTTTCCTTTTTTTACTTTGCCGTAAAGAATATGAAACTCTTTTTACTTACTTATTGACTATTCAAAGAACTTGAATTGAGTTCTTTCTTACATGGTCTGAAGTCTGAACTACTACATATACTATTGACTATTGTATTGGGATAACCAATATCATACAAAATGTATATATAACACGTACAATATGACGGTTATTAAGATATGATATTGGTTTGGATAAAGGTTTTTGGTTTGGTATATTTGCTGCGTTTCTTTTGTAAATGTGGAAAAAGGAGGAAGGAAAAAAACTATTATATACAGATTGCCGTTGGGACTCTTGATTCTTGATTCACGATTAATAATAAAAATCATTTTTCTCCAAGTCATACATTTGAGCTGTATTTGGGCTCTGTTATTACGAGTTACACATTATTCATTGTACGAGTTGGAAAAATACTTGATGACTACAAACGACGAAAATGTCTCAGCCCCAGAATAAGTAAATAGAGTCAGAGAAGAACAAGATTTGAGGATGAGACGACTTGAGGGTAAATATTTAACAATACTGATAAATTATTAGTGCATGGCATAAAGTACAAAAATGTGTAAGCTGATTGAAAAAATGATTGTTTTTCTTTTCCTCGCTCTCATATTCGATGACACTCTTTTTATACCACAAATGCATATATGCACTCATCAAACATCAAATAGACAGTATGTAGTTTGTAGTTTGTACTGTGCAATGTTACAATGTAAAAAAAAAGAATAGAAAAGGCGAGAGATATGAAATGACAAATGACAATGTGAGGGAAATGGAAGAAGAAACAACTCGACTGTTCAAGTGCTATTATTATTAAAACCTGTGTTTTGTATGTACATTGTACAATGTACATGCATACTTTTACTGCTTACTCCTCCTTACATACATATTATGCATGTCACATGTCTATTCCTTCAAACCTAATCAAAGTCAAGAAGTAAAAGAAAATAAGACGCCAGGAGTTTGGAATAACCAAAAATATGTACATTGTTCAAAAAGTGTGTAAAATTTACACCATTAACTACTATGCATATAATATTATTATAGTGTTCATTGTTTCTATTTATTGTAATACTTTGTAGAGTACACTGTATGCTGTATCTATACTCATGTGCACTCTTCAGTTCTACACGCTGTACAAAATATACAATGTACATCCGTTGACTGTCATCTGTTTAACTGTACCTCACCCATCGATCCATACCGTACACACAAAATTAAATGGATATTTACATTGAATGAAACTGAAACAATTGAAACTTGATGCTGATATCACTTGTAGCTTGTAACTTATAACTTCCAATACATGTGCAATGTGTACTGTACATTGTACATGTGGACAGGGCTACAATGTAAAAATGTAAATCACATTTTACATTCTTTATTTACATGTACCTAAATGTACAACAGCGGATTTTTTTTCTTCCACATAAAAAAACACAATGACACTTTGTTTACTTGAAATCAATAGAGTTGTCACTTTTAATTATTTCAGAGTAATTCAGTAGTTGGTAGTTTATAGATTGTGGATTCCTCATGTTACAAATATTGGGAATTGGAAAATGAAATTAGACGTTGGAATTTGGAATGTATCACTGTGAAATGACAAAAAGGATTGTCCACAGTCCACATGACTTGGTACGCCTTTTATGGGTAATGAAATGGAGGGAAACAATGAATATTTCATGTTTGATCGGTAGTAGTCATGCAATTAATTAGTAGAAAAATTTATCTTGGAAATGGAAATGGAAATGTCGTTGCCCTCGTCTCAAGTCTCAACGACGGGCACTCCAAATGATTTGAAACGTTTCATGTTTATATCTAAACTCTAAATATACGAGGAACGAGAATGTGGCGATGGTTGGTTGTGGTTCATGTTTGGATATTTTGTTATTTTGTTTTGGAAATGTTTAAAGACATGAAGAATGAAGAGGAGTAAAAAAGAAGCAGCAGGTTTTGACTTGGGCTTATATCTGTCCTCTACTTTCCGATATAAATAAATTGTACTAATAACCAATAGCGTGGTGATAAAGGTACACACGGTGACTATAGAGAATAGAGACTGTAGACTGTAGACACGTTGTATGTTTTAGTACGATGAAGCTCATCACAAAGTCAAGTCAAGTCATACACAAACAGACAAAAGGACAGAGAGAAATGTGAACCTAGAGTATACAAAAATTGAAATTGAAAATGACAAGGAGTTAAACATGTATAATGTATACGAAATGTACAATGTACATAGTATGTGTAGTTACTAGAATAATAACAGTCGAGCCATAAATAGGATGCATGTGTAATGTCTAATGTCTATGTGTGCATATTTCATTATTTATTATTTTGTATTTATTATTATTATTATTATTATACATGGTTAAATTATGACAATAATAATGAATGATAAATGATTTTCAATCTTTGATACTGATTGTTTCCAACTTTTCCGCTGTGATCAATAAGCAAAACAAAACAACATGAAACTAACGAAAATGATGGAGTGTCCAAATTTTTATCCATATGATATATGATATATTATTATATTGTACAGATATTATATTTAATCTTCAACTTATCATCTTCACACGACAAAAATGTTAGACGTATTGTATTTTGTTTGCTATTTGCCCTGGTGTGACTCTGTAACTCTGTGATTCTGTATCTTTTCTCTCCGTGTGAGTGCCAGTGTCAGTGCCGGGAAATGTCAAGTGAAGTCAAATATTAAAAACATATTATATATACACAGTATATTAAACACACAGTTGTGTGCCTGTCGAACTGTAGAGTGTATACACAGAGGAAAGATCAAAGATTCTTTTGCCCATTTATGATTTGTTATTTTGATCAAGATTTGACTGGTATAGAGTAAAGAGCATAGAATGTAGAAGATAGAAGATGAAGGAGAAGTAAAACATAAGATATACACAAGGAACATAATTCAATGTACTTCATTAAGGGAAAGAAACATGAAATGAATGGTTCTTGGGACTCTTCAAATCATGAGTACACACACTCACACATAAATAAAATATAATTGAATATGCACATATTTAATATATTTGATTATTTTCTCATTATTTATTTGTGTACACTTCTTCTTTGGCTCATTATCGTTGCTCGACTCTGTACACATTGCAACATGTACTTTATTACAAGTACCAGTAAATTGACTCGATTTATTTCCACATGGTACATGATCTTTGATTTGTATGAGTTATATGAATGGCAAAGTACATAATAATACATGATAATAATAATATGGCTTGAATATGTTTGAGACGAGGTTCTTTCTTTTTTTTTTGTTTTTTGCTCATGCTCTTGAGTCGATCGGGCACTGGTCCAGCCTTTCAAATATGAGTGAGAACACATAATATAATATGTCTTCAATGTTTTTCAAAATGTACAACCTACATGTAAATATGTTGATTTTATTTTTTTGTTTCTGTTTCTGCTTTACCCTTTGGGGTTCATGATGATGAGATTATGTCAAGTCGTCATTTCTTACGTTTACTCGATCTGCACGCATCTTCATGTCTACAGATAGAACCTAGAACCTAGAACTTGGAACACTTGAAGAGTTCAATGTTAAAATACTCAATGCTCAGTGCTCACGTGTGGATCTGTCTATCTCTGCTGTACTGTGTGTTGTGTGTTGCGCCAATAGTACAGTATGCTATATAAAGATCTTTCATCTTGCACATGCCATTTCTGCACAAAGTACAAACTTTGAACTTATAACAAACAAAATCCAGGTTCCGTGTTCCTATTCTCTTTCTCATATTTCTTGTCTAATCTTCTTTTCCTTCTTTTCCACTCCCCGCGCATCCACGTTTTTGCTCCATTAATTCCAAATTAAACTACAAACCGACTTGTTTTCTCTTTTTTTTTCTCATCACTTATCCATGCTCCTTACATATACTCGACTTTTCACTTATGTTGAAAATTTATGTTTGGAGTTTGGTGAATCTATCTCTCTGTGCCTCTCTCAGGATTTTTAATGCATTTCTGATAATAATTTTTTGGTCCTAAAAGGTTTTGAAAGGGAACATTATGATATTATTAGCTCAAATTACTTTGTAAATTCTGTTTTTGAACATGAACATGTGAACATGAACACAACTCTAGCAGATTTTAAAATTCATCCTTTGACTTATTTTTGGAGTTTACAGTAAGAGTTTTGAGTTCTCTGAACTATAATCTGTAATGTCTAATAATATATTATGCACTATTATAGTATGTATTAAGTATTAATACAGCTACAGCTATCTTTTAGTCGTCTCACCATCACCATGTGACTGGTTTATGAGTATTGATCAACCATCATGTATCATGCATATTGTATACTGTATACTGTACTCATGACAAGGAAGGAGGAATTAGCACGTGTAAGAGATCCAAAAGATGAGATTATCTAATCTAAAACTTGACCGTGTCTAATAATAACAGCAACAACAAACATGAGGAATATTTATTACACTTTATGCATTCCTCCTATCCCCTCCTTCCTACATACATGAGTATTTTTATGTGAGGGATAATAATAATGTGAGGGATAATAATAATGTGAGGGATAATAATAATTTCATTCTATGATCTATATCAGGAATCAGTGATCAGTGTTCAATGTTCAATGTTCATCCTTTCTAATTTCTAATATTTCCTTAGCCCTTAGCCTTAGTCTACCTTAGCTGTTGCTCCAATCCGAAATCCAAAGGAGTGAGGATAATAAATAAAAAAAAATTATAGTACGTATAATAATATAAGAGAGTATTCAGGATTCGGGCCATTGTATTGGCTGGAGAATGGAGATATTACTAATGATATGAAATACGAATGTGCTTCTAAACATGCATATGTATATATAATATATATGCCTATGTCCCGGTGTACAGTACGGACATTGTACATGTAAAGTAAGTGTATTGATGATACTCCGATAACATGTAATATGTAATATCAAATGCAATGAAATGAGATTCGTTCTCCGCTTTCTACTCGCCGTGTTTCACGCCCATCCAGAATCCAATTCAAACCAAACCAAACTAACATGAACTGTGGATGCATATGACTTGCATAGATAGCTCACGCTCATCTGATGATGATTCTATTGCAAAGTCCATTTACATTAGACATTACGACACAGTCACTTCCACAAACGAATCCAAATCCAAATCCACACGGTCTACGTGTGTATAAATAATAATAATAATACAGTAACTGCACATTGTGAGTTGTACATACGTAAATACATGCATTTGTGCATGTAGAATGTAGAGAGATGACTACTGATATCATCACATACGGGAGATAAAAGTGAGATATCTGTACATCTCCTGAATTTGGATTTGGATTTTCTTCCTTGTTTAGTCACCTCTGTAGTTTCAGGGATGAGAATGGAGAATAGTAGAGAGTATAGAGCATACAATACAGAATATACAATGAACAATGAAGACTGAAAAGGACAAAGATGAAGACGAGGAAAGCAAGTCGCGTGAGTAAAATCTATATGTGTAAATTTAGTAGGATTTTCCACAGAGCTGAATATCGTCTGTATTTTATTGCTCTATAAAAGTACGTGTGTGTGTGTGTGTGCCAAATAATTATACTGTAGTAATACTCCATCTTGAACGAATCTTCATCATGTATGGTGTATGGTGCATGGTATATGGGCTATTTACAATACACAGTGTACATACATACTCATGAATTGAATTTGAATTCAGATTTTGGAATCACTTGTACTATAAGTTTGATTTTGATTAGGTATGTTCCGATTAAGTCTGGGTCTCTCTATTCTGTATCCCTTGTCCTGCAGCCTAAAATTTTATCTTCTACTATATATGTATGCATCCAGATAATTTTGCTTCCTGGGCATGAATAACTTTACCTTTGCATTTACAAAATGTTTTGGTTTGAGGAATAAAAGATTATTATTATTATTATTGTACTATGGACTATTGGCAATCGGTGGAAATGGAAATCAGTGAACACGACGGTATAGATTATTTAGATATGAATACAAATAAATATATATGTATGGGGAAAAGCTTTAAGAAAGAGTATAGGAATTCATAGATGATATTGAATATTGAAGGTTGATGTCACGGAATTTAATGATGGCTGTATACAATGATAATTCTATGTAATAAATAGTAAGTAGAAAGAGGTAGAATACAGAAAACAGAATTGTAATGAAAGTTAAGTTCATACTTCATACGACTGTTCAATGTTTAATACAACATGTAGCATGCTGTAAGCAAGGCATCACAATTCACAATACATATCCACGGTTTAATAAAGTATGATAAAGGTGAAGGATTTGTTCTTGTTCTTACACGCCTCAATTTCATTGAAGTATTTTGAAGAGGAGACTCTCCGAATTATCAGAGTACAGGTACAGATGGATAGATAGTAAATACTAAAGGTACACCTCCGACTTGATGAATTCAAAGATAAACGAAGAGTTTGACTGTGATTACATGTGCACTGTACAGTGTACAATGTACAAGGTACAATCTAGATTTTAGATGTGTATATATGTGAAATGTGAATAAGTCTCAAGTCTACAGATTGCAGATTGCATGTGCACAGTGCACCGTGCTTCTATTGGTATCATAATATCTGCTGTGTAGAGCAATCTTTGCCGATCTCTGAGTAATAAGAGCAAAGGCATCATAAATTATTCAAGCACATGCTCCTCCAAATTGCAATGCTTGAGTCTTGAATCTTGAGTCTGCTCTGTTTTCATCCTCATCATACAACTTACAACATGTATATAGATAATACGAGATGTGTGTCTGACTTTGGAACATCTTATCTATATGACATATGACTATAGAATATATATACAGAAGATCACAAAGTACAGAGTGTAGAGTTTAGAGGAATCATTATGACAAAACATTCATGTGAGAACTTACAAGTGTTTAGCTTTCATCCTCATCCTCTTACGCTTTCTATCCAGTGCAGCCCAAGTCATCAAAGTTAAAGTTCCAACTAAGCTAAAGCCAAAGCTAAAGATTTTACATGAGGAATCAAATCTGAGAATGAGAATGTATCGTAAGTGTGAGAAAGGATTGTGTATTGTGTGCATGTGTGTGTGAGAAGATTGGAATAAAGGTTTTTTTGATGTTTTGACTTTTGATTCAATTCCAATTCCCTCCAATCAATTCGAATCAAATATACCAAATACCAAATCGTATCAAATCAAATCAAATCAACAACGTGCCTTCCAGGCCAGCCGTCACTTTAAACTTTGAGTGTTCAACTCAAACTCTTTGGATGGAAGGGAATGGGAGAGGAGAACTTTTGATTTTTCATGCGAGAATAAAGCCGAGTCCTCATGTGCAATTCACACAGGCTTTATTATCTGTACAAGTATGCTCTTACTTGAAGATTAGAGGGATAGAAAGTGTGAATGTACATTAGATATTACGCACCAAATAATTATTATTACTAATGAAATCTCTGAAATCAAATGTACGGTGGAAGAGAAAGGAACTTCACATAGTAACTATTTGTTTATTAATTGGGAATGAAATGAAATGGAATGTAGGAAGTTTCATATTTAATTACAAATTGAGAACTAAGATCTATAATAAATAATAATATGTCATTATTTAAATAATCCAACTCATTTAACACTGCATACACACATGTTTGTTTGTTTGTTTCTATTATTCTTATTTAACTGTAACAAAAAGAATTAAGTATAATGAAACATTAGGAAAAATTCATAAGTTATGAAATCAAGATTCTAGTGTGGAGTAAAATTCCATATCCAAAAAATGTCGTACCATAAGTTGTGTTTAGTTATAGATGATTGATTGATGACACAGGGTGAAAGTGAAGGGTGGAATAGAAGCTATTCATTTTTCTCCGTCATTTGAGGCAGATGTTTCTTAATTAAAACTTGAAGACGTCTGAACTTGATTCTCTATTCTCTATCCAAAAAACTTCAAATCTTTAGCATCAAATTTGAGCACTACAATTTCTTGTAGTTTGACATTCAAGAGAGATGAAGTAACTATAAACTAGAAAAAATTATAGACTTTTGCACAGTATTTACTCCTATATCATGAGGTCACGAGTCTAATTTTTGTTCTTACTTTTATCAAACAATATTATAGTTCTTGCTAATACTTGTTAATGATGAGAAAGTTAAGAAGGGTGTAAATAACCTAGATATATTTATATCTACACTAAAAGTGATTCTTTTTCTGCCTTGTGAGCTTTAGTAATAAAAGTTTGAGTATAATATAATTTACAGTAGACATGACGTTGAAATAAAATCAGATGCGAGATCTCCTCAAACTGAATGATGATCTAAAATGTTTGTACTTTGTACTTTTATACCTATTGAAATCAAAAATGGTAGGCAGACATCTAATACAAGAAAAGAGTTTCTTTTGGTGCTCGACTTTTGGTTTTATGTTCAGGTATACTTATGTATACAATATGTAATATCATGACAATTGACAATTGCATCCCTGCAAACAAAATCTCCATCATTTAGTCGTGACCAAGTAAAAGTACAAAGTAGGAGTCTGTAAAAATGGTAAACACAGTGAATTCTTGTAGTAGTAAGAGTAGTGAGGAATGAGGGAGGAGGATAATGAGAGTAAGACACTTTTCCCTTTGTCTTCACTCTCTACTCTCCACTGCTGGGCTGATATGCTGTAGCAATGTTTCTTTCTTTTCAAACAAAAACCACCAAAGTCAAACATTGCTCACTTACACTTACTTAGTCAGTCAGTGTTGACTGTTGAATGTTGAGTGTCGAGTGTGGGGACCATATAAGTCCAGGATCCAGAAAGTAAAAGAATGTTAAGTATTGTACTAACCTTCCAAATCCAAATGTAGCACAGATTCCTTCCTTTTTGTCATCAATCTGACCCTGAGTCTGACTTTAACTCAAACGGTATGTAATGTGTAGTATGTAATTTAAATGTAGGGGCAGTAGAAACCAAACAACATGCAAATTATTCCTTATCATCAAGAACCAAGGAGGAAAAAAAACAAGTGATGGTGAACGGTGAACAGAGAAAATATTACAACACATTTATGTAAACATTACGTCAATGTTTACTGTGTCTTGTGTCTACATAGGCGTAAGCAGTACACAATGTACAGTCTACAATGTGTTTGTATTTCTATTTATGTTTGAATTTGCTCTCTTCAAAGTTGAACACCTTTTACTTATTACTTTCGAGTTTGACTTTTGTATTTTGTATTTTATACGTGAGCTTATAAATTCTAAAGTAGCGGTAACTCCTACATTTTATACATTATACAACACACTAAACATTATGCATATATGTACTACCACCGAAAGATAGACAGACAGGCAAACAAGAGACGAGAGACGAGAGATACGGACAGTCTCAATTCTCAATTCTCAATACTCAATTTTCAATTCTAAATAGCTCTCAAGGTTTATAATGGCCTCGATTCTCGACTCTTGCCTCTCGTCATCAGTCAGCATTCAGTATTCAGCATTAGGCATCCATGAGTAAAATGTACAATAGACAATATAAAGTGTAGTGTTGTATTTGAGAGAGAGGTGGAGGGATGAAAAAAATGAACACAATTTAAGTGACGGCTTGACTTGCCTTGGAGGAGCACAACGCAGCTCAAAACAGAACAGAACAGAAGGGAAGAAGAAAGAGTTGCAGAGAACTAACCAACTCATATTGCATATTGCATTAGATTTACATATTACAAGAGGAAGAAGATGAAGAAGAAGAAGAAGAAGAGCACCACAGACAAAGAAGAAACAGAGAGATATTTTTCTATGCATATATATAAATATGCACAAGAAGTGCATGATCAATGGAGCAGCAATGCACTAGAATCTAGAATCTTAGAAGAAGAACCTAAGCACTAGACATTAGGCACTAGACTACACTACACTGCAATGGATTAAGCTCCCTCCCTCACTCCCTGAAATTTTCATATACATTTAAATGGGGTATGCATAGGAATAGGGAAGGATTTCCGAGTGGAAGCAGACGCAACACACATAACACACACAAGACAGAATGCAGAACAGAATTCTCTCTCTCTCTCTCTCTTCGTCTTCTTCTTCTTCATCACCATCATCGTCTTCATCATTTTCTTCTTGGTCCTTATTTTGATGTTGTGGACGTGTGCGTTTCTCTGTGTGTATCTCTTCCCTCTACTCCACTCTTTTCTTGTATTCTCTCCTCTTCCACCTTGTTTTTCACATTTCGTGCACTCGCTCAGCCTCATTCATTGCATTGTCGAGCAAGATTCTACATTCTACATAATACATACTACATACTATACATAGTTTAAAAGAAACCAGA
The DNA here is from genome assembly GCA_019776565.1 of Sminthurinus signatus. NCBI lineage: Eukaryota > Metazoa > Arthropoda > Collembola > Symphypleona > Katiannidae > Sminthurinus > Sminthurinus signatus. Next base: position 16,126 of record JABASP010001265.1, on the reverse strand, counting down.
GAAGTGTAGACGAAGTCTGTAAGAAAGAAAGAAAGAAAGAAGAGCGAGAGAGAGACAGAGAGTCTGGCTAATCGTGTGTAAGCTACACACTACACAACACAGACCTCTTTCTCATTCTCTTTCTTTATAGTGCATGGACTGTATACTGTAGATTGTAGATTGTATGCAACGTGCCACGTCTGTGTGTGGGGGATGGATAGTGGAGACTGTAGAATGTAGACGATGTCTTCCAAACCAAACCAAACCATACCGTGCAATAGTAAGCCAGCTTGCTGTTATTACTGTTGGATAGAGTTGAGCTTGAAGCTTGGAGCATGGAGGACGGTGGATGGTATAACCAAATATACATTGGACAGATTCAAACACGGTTGATGCCTATACTCTATGTATACACTATACATAAATAGATAGATAGATATAGGTCTACATCAGTATGATATGGATATTTTAAATGCTGAGTCGTGAGTGAAGAGTGAGAGAGGGGAAGAAAATGCAGGAGAAGGAAAAGAGAAGAGAAGACGAAGAAGAAACCACTGAATACTAATAATAACATTCATAATATACATAATATATACAATATTCCGTTCCATGCTTCATAATAAGATATTATGATACTCACATTGGATTGCTTATGTGTTATGTGTTATGATGAGGGCAGCAATCCTGCTTATTAGTAATAGCCGTGTAAAAGTTTTTTTTAACAAAAAAAAACTTCACCCTGCTCCTGTCTATACGTCTATGCTTATATGTGTAATCTGTAGTGTGTATTGTACATTGTACATTGTATACATGGCACATTTTAGATATTGTATGATACAGTGCTTATATTTTTTCTCCAAGACGGGAGAAAGACAAGCATGAACACGCATACATTATTCTTTATTCTGTAATAATCATAAGAATAATAGTTGAGGAAAATGAGAAGGAGGGAGAGGGAGAGGAAAAGTGTTAGGGCATGCATAAGACAGGACCATTTTTACATTCAATTCTCAATTTTATGGTCGTTTTATTTACTATAAGAAATAAAAATGCTGATACTGATTCTGATTCTATATTATTGATTTGTTGATCCATTGTATATTGTATTTTAAATGTTAAATTTTTATTGTTAAATTCTATTCAAACATGAGTTTCTTTCAAGTAAAATATGAAATGTGTATGTGAGATGCGAGACGATCATTATTTAAAGAGCTTATAAAACAAAAGTGTTCTCCCCTAATTTTTTACCCGTGTCTCCACTAAATACTAAATACAGTACATACTAAAAACTATGCACAGAAAATGATTCCCTACGGAACGCATAAGTTAAAGTTGAGCTCAAGTTTTCATTAGTACACTGAATATTATGCCACACATATACAAAACACAGAGTGAAAAAGTGTTGTTTTGGAATGAGACGAATGTATGTATGCATTATTCCTTATTCCAGTCCACAGTCTGAAAAAGTCTGTCCATGCATAATGTAATATAAAATGTTACTTTTCCAGTAGTATAGTAAGTTGAATCTACTTAAGGGGATGAAATTGAAACTGAAACTGAGACAGAGACTCAAGTTAAAATGAAAAAGAGAATCCAAGCTGAGATCCTTTAAAAAGTATACATAGGATATTATTTCATCCTCGTTTACTCTTTACTATTCAGACATGAAAATGATCATGTGATTGTTTTTGGTTGGTTGGTTTGGCTGGTTGGTTAAAGTCCTTAGTCAAGAGAAACTATCAAGATTATCATCCAGAATGCACTCTTCTATACTTTTTTAGTTTTTACTTACAGATACCTAATAACTAATATATAATACATGTATATCTTTAATAAACCATTAAGTTTCTGTGCATGTAGTGAGAGGAGTTGGGGAAATGTGCATAAAATGAGAGGGAGTGAAGGAATTACTATTTACTATGTATCAACATAACTATGCACTACCTTAACATGCTTTATTTAACGACTTGGCTTTTTGTTCTAATTATACAACATACAACATACATGTATGGAGGAATATGGAAAACGTAGGATGTAGGATTGAGGATATGATTACCAATTACCAACATTATCATTATGACTACGATGATGATATTCATGCTATCCCTATCCATGTCTCGTACTTCGTACCCCGTACACATTATACTTGTACTTGTATAAGTAACTATTGTGCACCTTGCACATATTTTAAAAACAAATTAATCATCTCTTATTGCACTATTTTTTACTCGGTGGAGAGTGCATCTTGCATATATTATATGCATACGTATTATTAATACTGCTGTTGCATGTTGTATGCACATTTGTGAAAAGAAAGTGAATAAGTTTACATTATACAGAATAATACAGAAGAGAGTTTTTGTTCACATAGACACACGCATTTGCACTTTTCTGATATCTATATCATATACTTTATACTTACTTTCTTTGCACATACAGACCATGCACTAGAAGGCAAAGCATACAAACCTACAATGAAATGCACGTGTGTAGTATCTAGTACACATCATACTTAGTATGTATTGTAAGTTTGACTCCAATTAATAATTTGGTGTAGATTACATGCTGTTACCATATTATCATGTAAAATGTACATTGTACAGTGTATACTTTCTACACTCTCTTGGTTTCCACCTCCTCCTCCTACATGCTGATTCTTATTAGCATGCCCATTTCAATTACATTTACAAATCGTTTACATTTTGCGTGTGCCTTCACGTCCACCATTTACCATTTTATCATTTACCATTCACCATTCGCCAAGCTAAATAATAATCATTCTATATTCTATTTCCTACTACACCTCGTATACTCGTACTTGTACTTGTACATCGTTTGTCAAAAGTCTTAATAACCAAACAAGTTGTAAGTTGTAGTTTGTCTGCCTGGCTGGCTGGCTGCTGCTGCTGTTTATAATGTGCCATGTACACTTACATTGTATTACATTGTATTATGAACTGGAAATGATTATGACGAGGATGACGTCGAATTTATAATTTCATTCTGTGGACGTGTGCGTAAAATTTAAATGGAAATGGTAAATGTGCATAAACACACACACATGAGCATGAATATGAATATGGAGACGTGGACATTCATGTGTGAATTTGTAAATTGCATAGTGTATGTATGGACATGTCACAAAACACAAAGTAGCGTACACAAGTAAAGGAAGCTTGTATAAATAGATATTACGGAAAAGTCCAGTATTTCCTATGTATTAAGGTATGGACTATGGACGAGGAAAGGGAATCATACGAGTAATAGGGATGATAATGATAATGGTTATGATGGTGAGGGAGACACACATGTGGGTACACTCTACACTTTGGACAGTGTATCGGTAATCGGTATTGCACTACGTACGCCGTACACCGTACACGGTTGTGCTAAATGCCGAAACCTGAGTATGCAATTATTTTCAAATTGGTAATTTGTTTCATGTGATGAAAGGAGAGGAGTATATAGGAAGGAGATGCAGAATGCAGACTGGATTTGAGCTAGGTAATTGAATCATATTAATATTGCAGTGATTATCACTGAGCCGTGAATGATTCCAATTACCTACTATTACATTCTTTATACTTTATACATTTTGTGTACTTAACAACTATACTCCAACTTGGACGCAACATCATCATTATCATCATCATTGCCATCAACGACATGACACACAATCTAATAAACATCCATGTATCAGATTGCCATATGCCATGTGTTACCATGTGTTATTGTTATTACTGTGTATTGTACATTGTAAATGTGCTGCATTTCTTGTATCTTTTATATTTGCTGGTTTTAGTATCAAGTATTTAGAAAACATTTGGCTTTGGCTTTGGTTTTCTGTTTTGTACGCCATCATACTAAACAGGGAAGATTGAAACGGATGGTCCTGACATTAAACGTATGAATTAATAAAGTAACGGAGATACTCTTTCTATATTGCAATCCGCAATAAATGAATAAGTACTACAGCTACACAGCTATAACATTGAATTTCTCACCATTTCCCTACGTGCACTTTTTAGTGTTGAAATGAGTATTCCTTTATCTCAGTGGTAGGAAGAAGGAAGAAAAACAGAGGAGTTTTCAAAGGATTATCGATAAAACTCTATCGAGTTCCATTCAGTGCTCTATCCAGTATACGGAATACGGAATACAACATAAAGACAGCGGCAGTGCTATAGATTTGTATTTTATCACTACTGCTCCATTCGTATTTGTACATTGGCGTAGACATGAAATGGGCCATATCAGATTTGATATTGGGTGTTGGTTTAGTATCACCTATTCAATTTAATAATATAGGAATTATTATCATTGAGAATTGGGAATGGGGAATTTAATATTCTTGCTGTACAAAAATATTGTAACTTGTAGCTGTAAGTGTTCAGTGTTCAGCTACTCCTTTTCATCTCATGTGTAATGTGTAGGCCGTAGGTAGTAGGAAGTATTAGGTGTAGTGATCAATGATCAGGGATCAGGAGCAAAAAATTCAAATCAAAACCAAAACCAATGAACAAGGTAGCAAATCATAATCATTTTATTATTGAAACAATATCGAGAATAGAGAAACTAGAAACATCCTCATAACATGTTTTGAACAGGGGATGTGGGAGTTTTTCCGTTTTTAGAGTTTAGAGTTCAGCAGATATTGTGTAAATGCTACCTAAAAAACTTTGTGGTGCTTGTCTGTTGTCTGTTGGATGTTTGACTTGGACTTGTAGTTGAAGTGAACTTTTGCACACCATCTTACATATGTGTCCAAACTCAAACAATTTGATTTTTATGACTAGGGTTGACTATTGTTGTTTATTATTCTCGATTTTGTTTTACCATGTAAATTATGCATCTTATTGTGTATTTTTATGTGATTGTTGATTGTTGATCTACTGATAATGATAAGGATATTGATAGTCATAAGGAGATTACAAGTTGAATTGTAAAAAAAAAACTACACATACCGATGACGAAAAAGATGAGTTGAGGATTTTTCCTTGTACATGTCCATGTTATTTCATATTTTCTCTTACATCTCACATCACATAACACAAGACATAGAACATAACATAGCATATTTGTAATCCTTATTAAAATCAATATGCAGATTTCCCGTCCACTCCTGAATCCAGATATTATCAAGTATTTAAACTTGAAGATGTTTCGATTATTAGATATTCTCTGTTTGGATTTGGATTTGGATTCGGATTAGGGTTTAGATAATGATCCTTCGACTTATAAGTATCTATAATCTATAGCTTCCCATGTATGAATCTTTATAAGGTTCTTGATTATGTAAAAAAAGAAGTTACTTAAAAGCTATCTATTAAATGTAGTTAATTCAATCTGTGTGTATGTTATATATATTATATTACATTGTACTCTGCTGTGGATATGAATTTTTCATTTTAGTTTCTTTCTCCTTTGCACTCTTGTGTTTGTGAGTTTTGAGTTAAGTTCAATATATTCTACATATATACTTTTTAGATGAAAGTATTGGAGAAATTTCTGAGCGAAGCAAAGCTGACACAAAACATGAATTGGGTTGGGAGTTAAAATGTTAAATTGTCTCGGGTTGTGTGAAAAAAGAAGAGTAATATGAGACGACACTCATCGTGTACTCTCTTTTCCCTTTTCTGTATGTCTGTATGTCGTCTCATGTTTTTTGTCCAGACCTGTCGAATGTCGAATTTCGAATACTGAATGTCTGAATGTTGAATGCCGAACTTCTATAAAAGGCTGGCCAAAAAAGTAAATAATATCTACTTTATATTCGTCACCAAACACCAAACCTTCAACAGAATCCATTCGTTTCCGTAAGGAAACTCTAAACTCAAAACTATACCCATGCTCTTTACTTTGTATTCTACAATGTACACGATACCACATATCAATACAGTGCCAAATACCGAATACCAAACACTAGACACTAAACCAAGGTACCAGGATGATACATGATACGTAAAAAACAAACACAAGACACAACTCTCAAAGTATCACTGGACAGAGAGATGAATCGTCGATATAATAGAGAATGTGTCTTTGTCTACAAAAAAAAATTTGCCTTTTCCTCGCCTCTCATGTCTTTTCCCTCTTCTTGGTCCTCTTTCGATTTCTCCTACAGATATATGTACAATGTGCAGTGTACACGTACTTTTGAACGTGGGACGGAAACCCGCTGAAAAAATCAGCATGATCAACAGTCAACATGAAAGAAACGATGTTTCCGTCTCCATCTCCGGCTTCCTACCTTCCAGTCCTCCTAGTTCTTTCTATCTTTCTGTTTTGCTTCCTACAGAGGTTTTTTCATCTACTGCTTCTTTAGCGGTCTTCTAGCTTTGGATTTAGGCTTTTGGCTAGAATTTGTTTGGTTCTAGGTTCTAGTTCTGGTTTCACTGTGGTGTATTTTTTTGCTGGTTTTATATTTTGTTTATGCATGTAAAATGTACAATGTACACTATACACATGCATAAATAGTTAAATACATGCATTTTAGCTTCCGTTTGCAACTCACTGCTCCTTTCTTGGGTGAGCAGTAAGAAAGCTAACAACTATAGCTAGCAGCAACTACTACTACTTTTAATGCACACTTTGCTTTAGTATTTCGTCTTCATCTTTCACCCTATTCTAATTCAACTTTTGACTTTTTCTAATGGTTAGAATACGACTGATCCTTTGTTGTTTGAATTTTTCCTGTACACAGTATACTAGAGACTAGTATACTTGTAGTAAGAACTAAGAATATTATACCACATGTAAATCTTTTGTTTCACATGGTACACCGACATTTGGTTGCATTACGTATTACGTATGATGTATGTGTATTTTATCTTCATGTGAACGAGAATGATGGAGAAGAAAAATACTCGTTCCAGCAAGATCCTTAGTCTTCTTCTTGTGGGTTTTTTATCTTGATTCTTGATATTATGAAAACACAAGTATTAGTTATAATAGCGATGGTATTATGTGGCTTTGCCGTCTTCTTTGATTCTTCTCACTATTCTTCTTTGGGTTTACAGTTTACAGTTTATCGTGAGTTGTAAGCTCTGTGTGTGTGTGTGTTTGTGTGTTGGAAGTTGGAACTTTGAAGTATCGCATCATTTCATCGATGCGAAAATGTCAGAGCCATCCTATGTATCTAGTATCTACTATGTACATTATATTATATTAGATCCTACCATCACATTTTAAAATATTCACATGTTTTTGACGTCGATTCATTTATCATTTATCATGATGATGATGACTAGGATGAAGATAAAGATGAAGACGACGTTGGGTGAACTTAGAGCTTAGAGTTTTGAGTTTTGAGATGAGAATTGCTACATAATATAATATTGATATGTACAAATACCGCGTCTGTATTTTCCATGAAATAAATGTGTGTAACGAGGAGTATATACAAATTTCCTTCATCGTATACTTGTTTCTTTTACAAATATTTATGGTGTATGATGTTACTACACTTCTATGTATTATGTAATATGTAATACATAGTGCGTATTAGGTACATTGCACATTGTAACAAGAGGAAGAAGATGAAAACTTTTGGTTTAAATGATTTTTTCTAGTCTAGTCATAACTCTCATCCATCTACCGTTTCATTTGTGTCGGAGTTTGAACGGAACGGAACGGAAATCTATATATTTAAACTCAACTCATAACATTATACACATATTTAGACGCATTTTACATTCCTCATTTTATTACTTCCACCTTCTCCATAATATTCTACATTCTATGCTCCAATATTGTAAATGTACGTACTTGTGTATAGTGTACAGACGGATATATAATATATATTTGTACCATGTGATTTGATTTATGACTTTAAATTTTCTTTGAAAGCCTTTTTTACTCTTTACTTTATTTTACACTCAACTTGGCTCTAATCACATCTCTCGTCGTTCTTCCTTATAGTAAAAGCCTACAAGTCTAGAAGCCTAGATGTGAGATATATTGTACAAGGTACATGTATTAGCTTGGGGTTTTCTCTTGTCATTATATCTAAAATATCTAATATTGCTTCCTCTTTTTTCTCAGCTTCCTTTTACTTCCTTCCGACTACGAGACTTGAGTCTAGAGTCTAGAGTCTTGACTTTGACTTTGACTCTGAATTTGACTCCCAGTTCTTGACTTGACTTTAGACTTTCATTCCGGTAATAAATGATGCGAGATACAGAAAACAGAATGTAAGTTGAAGCTTAGAGTAAAGATACAGTAGATACAATAGATATTAAATATTATATGCTGTCCATTTTATTAGACTGACAATAGCTTGTCTTCTTCTCAAATATGATGTTGGGTGAACGGTGAAATATCGGAAATCGGGAAGTATGGAGAGCTTTAGAAAAGTAAAGAGAAAGAGAGAGAGAGACAGAGATTATTTCAGGAGACATGAAGATAAAAGATATTTGACACCACATGATTTTATAATACAGGATATATTGGTTATTAAACTAGAATGTGTGGGATGAAGAATAAAAGGTTCAATAATTTGAGTTTTCTCATCACCACACACACACATTATATTGAATATTGCAAGTGTAAAACTGTACATTGTACATCCATCATATTCATCCATTCACAGAGTGATGAGACACAATACATATACAATATTCCACAATGAAGGATGAAAGTTTTCTCAGCAGGAACGTGACTCAAAACTCAAAACTCCAACCTCCAAAAGATGGGCTAAAGATGGAACTATGGAACCTTTCCTTAGTTCCCATATTTCTTTATTATTGAAAACGGAAAAGAGAGAAGATTCATCCTTGAGAATATTTATCACCGTGAATATTCCTCTCACCATGGTGAGATGATGATGATGAGATGGTGAGACGAAGAAAGATGGAGAGAGAGAGAGAGAGAGAGAACAAAAAGTAAAAAGTATGTGGATGAATGAGAGAGTGGGAATTGAGGTTTCTTGTTCAAGGTATGGTTTAGATTTGAATTTGGATTTAGATTTTGAGTAGTTTCATCGTCTGTGTGCATGTTTGGTGTTTGGTGGATGATGTATGATATTTGATATATTATGCAACATGTAACATTTAACATGTACGATATGGACAAAATACACACTATACACACGTACATCCATGCATAAACATGCGTGCATTCACATCCACTCAAATTTAATTTCAAGTTTCAAACTGAACACTCAAGACTCAAGAGAAAGGAAAGAAAGATGGACGGCTCACATCATCTCCCATCGTTTTACGATTGAAGAGTTGAACATAAAAATTTAGCTCATAAAATGCAGATTCTCCACTACAATCTCCCTCTCTTTCTCTCTCTCTCTCTCTGTCTTTTGCTGCTTCAAGTTGAAGGTATGGAATATGGAAAGAAGTAAATACAGATTGAAAGTAAGAATTATACACTATAGTGGATTTTATGGCTTCATCATCACCATTTCCCATTGCCATTCATCCGTCACTAACGATATTTCTACGCATACCTACATGCATGATGTATGTAGATTGGAGATTGGAGATATCTACACACTTTGCATATTACTATTATTATTATTATTATTGTTTTGGGTAATCATATCAGAGTAATAGTAAGAGTAGTAAGTAGTCTACTGTCTACTCCAACCTGAAACTGAACCTGTCGCCTATTTCAAAGCTTTTCACCCTTACAAATCTACAGAGGAGAGAGACGAATATAATATAAATATGATACAAGTACGAGTCGTGGAAGTACAATACAAAATACAAAAGTCAAACCTGAAAGTGCAATATGCATAATACTATAATTCTAATCAAAAAGAAGCCTGTCTGTGTTTAGTCTGCCTTTGCAAAACAAAAACAAAACACATCACCGCTATTCACCATTACATTATGATGTAATGAAAATTTTTATGAATGTACACATTATTCAAGGGCCAACAACTATTACCACTTACAACCACCATCCACATTATTAAAGCCACAGAAGAAGCAGAGTACCGAGAAAATTTATGTATGTCATCAGCCTATATATATACTCTCTCATTGCTTCCCTTCTGTTTTACTGTCATACTACCAGAGTCTCCTTCCAGAGAACAGAGAACACAAACAGCCAAGCTTCAACTTGTTCAAGTCAAAGTCAAACCAAAAGCAGAGAAAAAAAAACAACACAATATATAATATATATTATATCACAATAAAAATATTATTACCTTTGTATCTTCAAGCTATCTCCATTTAAACCAAGAGAGACACCAGTTACTAGAACCACAGCCCTACATTTGACTAATATATAATATATGCTCAATGTGCTCAATGGGCTTACCATAAAATCACCATTCACTAAAACTAAAACTAAAAGATGTAAGGGAACAGATGAAGAAATATATTGGGTGGAGATGGAAATAAAAAAAAAGTAAAAGAAAAACATGATGAGAAATGAGAGCTCGCTGCAAGGGGAAGAGAAAAGTGGTATCTTGATTATTTTATTTTTTTACAACTTTATAAGCCGCTGGAAACTTCTTTTATGCACAACAGTGTTTTCTGTTTTGTGGTTTGTAGTTGACAGATTAAAGACAGAAATATAGGTAGAACAAGTATAGGTAGAATAGTAAAATTAACTCTTAATTACTCCAAGTGCATATTTTTTCTCCTGTTCCATATCAACCCGATGAAGTTGAAGGGTGAAAAATCAAAATAGGCAGGGAATAGGGAGCAAAGTAGTAAAAAGAAAAGCCGGCATTGAGGCTTTGGTTTTCTTGGCACATGGGCTTAAGAAGAGAAAGATGAGGGACTGCATAGTTTTGTTTTTGTTATTACTGTTAAACTGCTTAATTGTTCTCATGTAAAAGGGTAGGGAATACAACAAGTATATATGTATATAGAAAAATGAATGTTTGTATCAGTATAGTGAATACTAAACTTCCTCTTGAATTTTTAATATGGCCATTAAATATTACTCCGTTCTAGGTATGAAAAAGCGCCAAAGGAAAAAAATATATGCACAGATTTCATTCACAAAAACATTTTCAAAAGAGGTTACGATTTACAATATAAAGTGTACAGTGCACGTGTATACCCATATGATGTAATTTTTACTGTTAAAACAGAGACAATTAGGGAGATATTACTGATATGAACTTGTTTGGAGATGGGAAGAAGGAGAAGTCACCAAGCAAGTACTCACACTCTCCGTGTCAGTTTCCAGTTGTCTCGAGTCTCCGAGTTTGTACATTGTACATTGAATAAATGGAATCATTATTATGAAGATGATGAGAGTGAGATGCTTTTGGTTTTCCGTGTATCTGTATTTGTATGAATTTAGATTCTTCATAATAGCATTATTATTATTATTATTATCATGATGATATGATCGCATACGCATCAGGGCATCTAATATCGTCTTCGTTCTTCATCATATTTTTTTTGTGCACGGCTATTATTATTATTGTACTAAAAAATCAAAATTTAACACAATGAAGCATAAAATTAAAAGCTGTTGTTGGTGTTTGGAAGTATCTACTTTCTATAAAACATCTTGTGAACTTGTGCATCATTTTATGTAGACCAAAAAATGAATTTTTCAAAAAATTATCCGAAACTTATTGTGGCATTTTTCATTTTTTTGGCCGTATTGACCCGTGTTATAATATAGTATGAGAAATATGAACACCATGAAAATTTTGATAATATTATTTTTGAAAATCCAAAATATCAACGATAAAGGTGTTTGGTGTGGTGAGTTTGGATTTTGTATGCTCTAACGAGCATATTAAATGAAACCCCTCCCACTTTCATTCAGTTTGACTTGTTATAACCGTGAACTGTGTAAATGTGCATCTTGAGGAGAAAGGAGAAACGGGAAATCATCTCATTATATGGGAAATGATGGCATCAAAGTATACATTTCACATTTAATTGTGAGATACCACTCTGCTACATTACTTTCTCATCTTTTCCTGCATCTTGCTTTCTCTGAATGCTTTGACAAATATTATATTTGCCACAGAATGTGGAATAGTGGTAGACAGTCTCCACTTTTCAGTATTCAGCATTCTATATTCTGTATTCAGTAGACAGAGCTGCTGTTTTGTGGTTCAAGCAAAGTTTTCAATTCTAACATTCGGTTCATTCAGTCTCGAGTCTAGACTCTAGACTCCAGACTCTAGAGTCGATTATTATTTCTATTCTTGGTAGAAAAGGAACGCACTTTGCATTCAAAATTTTCACTTTCACTCCACGGCATTTCTCCTGGCGAATCTATACGTACATTATACATCACTAATAATATTATTCTATACTACCATCAAAATTCCTTCGTGCTCATTTTCCTTTTCTCCTTTTCTCCGTTATCAAAGTGAGAAAGCTCCTTTCACATGGTAATAAGATATCTTTTAACATTGTACGTTGTACCATCATCATCATGAAAATTGCAACATTAGCATCAGAATGAGAATGAGAAGCGTCTGAATTGCTTCCTTCAACTTTATCAAATTTCCTCTTTTTCTCCGTGTCCCATCAGAGTTTTCTTACGTGTTATGTGCATAGGTGTAGAGTGTAGATTGTAGATGTCTACTTAAAATTAAATTAATATTTTTAATGGGGAAATACATTGATTAATACAAGTAATAGTATGGACAATGTGTACACTTTATCCTTTATCATATTTCTTATGACATGACATAATATAATAGTGTATCGTGTGCCATGTATCACATCTCAATTCTCGTCTCAATATAAATGACGAATGTTGGGAAAGGTGTAATTTTTAATTGAAAATGACTTGAAATGGTGATGCTTACATTTCATTTGTCTTTTAAATACTCCTTTGGAAAACGTGGTGAATGAAATGAAAAATGTTCATGAAATCCCTACATTTATCACACTGAAATACATATGATGAGTCCATATATAGACAAAAGACAAAAGAGATCACACAAAGTGCCTACGCCCTCCGCCTCTAGGAATTCTCCCTTTTGTCTTCCAACTTCTAAGACTCGAGTTATTTACTGCACGTAGCTATATTTTTACCTGTAAACATATTCTAAATTCTTAAGTAAATACCGCGGTGCATGTAAGCTTACAAACTACACACTACACATCAGACGGAAATGTATAGAGGGAGAAAATACATGACTGAGCTTTCAGCAGATACAGTACAGTAATGTGATTACGCATGTACTTTAGACTCTAGACTTTAGTTATTGTACATAATAGCTTAGTTCTCCTTTTATTAAGAAGTAAACTGTCATAATGAAGACAACCAAGATCCATGGAGGAGAAGAAGACATGTGAATGTTAAATTATAATTTACTAGTATATTAGTTATAATGCACGTAAATATTATAATGACGTGACATATCCTAAAAACATGGGAGACAAGGGATGAAATGTCTTATAATTGTAGCTAATAATAATAATAATAATTGTAAAAAGGTAAAAGTAAAAGATATGGACAACTGCAAGCTTTTACATGTTACGACTTTTCTTAATATTCCTCCAAGTAATAGTGAAGAGAGTATGATAATATAATATTATACTTGCGAGGTTTCAATGGTATGGTGTTTAATAGCTTGTCTTTTTTTTCTTTTTCTTAACAGGACCAAAGGCCTTCACAAAGAATTGTCAACTTCAAGCGACGTTTGTCCGACTTCCAATGACTTTGAGAAGATGATTAAGCCGCCTTCTCCCAGGTACGTTTTACCATTTACAATATTGAGCAAGAAATTTTACTTTTACTTCAACTTGTTTTCTTTTTAATTTTCCGTTTATTATTACATTATATTTTCCTCGGGAGTTTCTGTATGTATTGGTCAAAATTTTTTGTATGAGAATTCGACAATCATTTTATTTGCGGTTCACTTGTTGATTATGTACCGTCGTATATTTGACATGTAGATCTATTTCTACATTGTACATACCAGCACATGTTCAATCGATAGAAGTCTTACTCTTGCAAGTAAAAAGTAAAAAGGCTAATGATGTATCATATTTCTCATGGTTTGTTATACTAACACCAGCACTAACACAATACGACATACGACATGATAACATGATGTGATGAGATATGGTGATACAAAAGATGATAAAAAGAGCTACTCACTGTCATTTACTTATAATATATAGTAGACGCATTTAATATTTTTAGCTTCGCTTCATTTTCCCTGTTCTTGTTCTATACATAGTCTTCACAAGCCATTGTTTCAATAAGCTCCATAACGTTTTGAGTTTTGAGCAAACGTATTTACAAGTAGGGCTGCAAAGTATCATATATTATTTTTAGGTTTGAGTTTGTTGACAATTGAAAAAGGAATAGAAAAGAAACAAATGGACAATAGCCGTGGAAAATAATGAAAGAATGTGTCGGCATTCAAGAATCAAGAACCAAGATTCAAGTGATTGTTGTATGTTATTAGTTATTACGGTGTCATTCCATACTTATAATTCAGGAGTATTGTGATACTCTTTCTTGCTTTTTACATTGTCTTTGTAGTTTGTCTGCGTATATTAGATGAATATAATACAAGTGTAGATTTTACAAAAGTTATCATGGGTTTCCATCAAGATATTTGATTATATTATGGTTTAAATTATTACTCTGTCCGTTTGACATTGCATCGTCGTACATTTTGTATTCTGCATTCTGTATTCTGTGTGCCCGTCGTTGTAGAGAGATAGTCAGTCATTTTCATCTTCCATCTTCTCTCAATTTCAGTTGACATTGTCCGTCGTATTATTTTCCATCATACATATTAAATTTTACACTGTGCCGTATACCGAATACCAAATACTATATGATATATGTTATGTTTAATATGTTTATGGTATGGTGTATTTTATTAAATTATAGTCATATTTGTATGATGTGACTTCAAATTGAAACCTACACTTTTCATGTCATTCTTTGTCTTACGCGTGTTGATGCGAGCTGTAAATTCTAAACTCTAAAGTGTAAGCTGCAAGTTGTTGTGGATTGTGGATTGTGCTTGTGATTTAAACACCTTGTCACAGTCACAGAGACACACATGGGTAATTTGAATACGAACTTGACACTGCTGACTTGTGAGTTGTGACTCAACTCCTCATGCCTCGTGGTTATGAATGAAATTACGTAGATTCTGGTTAAGTTTCTCTTTAATAAAAAAAACGTATTTACATATTTGTATTTATTTTTTTACCCTTTTTTCACTGAATGAGTTTTAGCTTTTATGCTTTGTGTAGATTGTAGATGCTTGTAAAAGAAGAGCATTGTTGTTGTCGAATTGACAAGCTCCTACTAATTAAAAACCAAGGATCAAATTCAAATCCAAAACTCCAAATTTCAGACTGAAAATATTGAAACTTAAAACTAGGAGAGTTTTGATGTTTGAATATTTTGAATATATTGATGGTGAAAATGTACCAGAGACAAGAGAAAATGAAGCCAACACGTGTGCAATCTGTATACTGTATAAAGTATAGAACTGCAGGTATAATAAAAGTATATGAACTTTAATACGTCTTGTCGTTAGTCAACTATGAAATTACGAGGTATTTAGTATTTAGTAAAAACCTCAATCTGTCCGCTAGCACTAGCACTAACTTTTCAACCTGTCCTTTTTATGGGAATCTATCTAAATACGATATTAAACAGGTATTACATCACGTGTACACTATCATCCTTTGGTTAGGTTTGGTTTGGTTTAGTTTTGTTTGTACACATGTAGGAAGTGAATGAAACACCATTTAGCATTTAACTGATAAGAGACAGACGACAAACTAGAAACTACAAATTCATATCTCTGCTCATGTCACACGTGCATATCTATGTACAAATGAAATACAACACGTAGAAATTATATACTGCACACACCACACAATAATATGGATAGGAAATGGAAATGTGAATGGGAATGTTTTTTTTATATAAAAGATAATAAGAAAGATGAGGGAGAGCTTAGAAAAATATGGAAAGAGAGAGAGAGAGAGAATAAGATGAATGAAAAAATTCAACTTTTTAAGTGAAGACTAGATCTTGACAAGATTGGTTCGGATAAGTAAACTATATAATGTGTAATGGATGTATAAAATACAGATACAGATATTATATTATATTATTATTATTATTATTATTCAACTTTATTAACGTGTTAAGAAGACAGCTGCATACATATACAAACAATATACATGTACACTCTGAAAGTACATTCAGTTTTCAC
>JABASP010001264.1:0-31968 GCA_019776565.1 Sminthurinus signatus | reverse complement strand
AACTTGGAATTCGATTTTGTGGACTATCCACAGAAACGGGGTACACAGAATCGAGGGTCCACTCGATCGAGGTACACAGAATCGGGGTTTTACTGTATAACATTGCTGATGGACTATTGACCATCTCTCTTGAACAAAGTGTTCTTACGCAAATTCTTGTTTATAAGCAAATCGTCCCACTTGTCACGTCTCATGTACATGAATAATTAGAATGTACTGCATGCAATAACTACTTAAAAGTCAATGAACGGTGACTAACTCATCCAACTAGCAGTTAGCAGTTATTTATTGACGAAGAGAAAAAATAGTTTTTGATTAATCACTCATCATTCTTCGTCCGCCATGTTCATGTTTCATTTCCTATTTATTGCTTATATTATGTAGCTATTGCTCAGGACTGAGGACTGAGGACGACTCATCAATTTTCAAATTATTTGCCCATTATGAAAAGTGACAATCATTGTTCATTGTTCATGGTGGATGATTAATAATTATTGATATTGTAGTCAGTCAATAATATTATTTTATTTATTGCCATTTATGAGATGAGAGATGAGAGTCTCTTTCACGGAAATAATTGACAATTATCAAGAATGAGTAGTGCCAATTACCAATTACCAGGAACATGATCCACTCTGTTTCAAATTGGTCATTGAACGCCGTTGATTGTATGTAATGTATGTATAGATGACTTGTACTTGTATTTGTATTCATCCCAATTCACAAACAGTGAGCAGTAAACAGTAAATAGTGCCTACATTAATGAAAACGACCATCATCATTTTATGATAAAATTTCATAGTTTTTGTATCATACATAATATTACTTGAGGCTAGATGCTCAAGAATTCTCACGCAATCTAAAGCTATGGAATTTTTTCCAAATATTTATTACTCTACTGGTAAAAGTACTAAAATACTTCTATTCGTATTCCTTTAATCTCAGTAGTCCTTTCTAAATGCCTGTTTTTAGCTCACTTTCAGCTTATTACAAAATAAGCAACATTTATTTTTCTTAGCAGAATCCAAGTATCAAATATTCATAGTGTAAACGTTTATCGTTGGTTTAAAATGATAAAATTCAAGTTTAATCCTAAATTATAAATGAGCACATGGTTCATGGTGAATGATATGTTGTATGTGTATAAAATGTACAAAGTAAACCACAAAACTTTATGATGATCAAAATTTTAGACAAAACAGAATGATAAAAAAACATGGCGATTGCTGATGTTTTATACACCATGCAAGATATATAAATACTATTTATACATACATCTTGCACCATGTACTTTCCGTTTTAACCCCAAAGCCCGAAGGCAGAAGAGTGAAAGGGAGAAAACTGAGGAGGATTACTTATATATTTTTACATGCAACATGCAGTATATCTGTACATGTGGTATGCTGTGTATTTATTATTTATGTTGTATTCTATATTTTATCCTGTTAATCGGATTGTATTACTATTGAACTGGAGAGAGAAATGTCATCGTTTTTAACCACAAACAATTTACCATGCACATATCTACCCTGTACACTGTTCACTGTACATTGTACATGTTCTATGCATATTGAGTATTGAGTATTTAGCCCTTGAAAAGATGCATAGCTAAAACGCTAGTTCACATGTTATGATTTTTATGTTTTATGAATAAATGCACAGATTGTTGGAATTTCTACAGGAAAATAATACAAGATGATTGTAAAATAATTTGAAGATTAAACACAGGTTTTATTTCATTGAAAATTGAAATGTCATTTGTCATTTGCTTTCTCCTTCAAATTATTGTATATTTTGATTACTGATTACAAACAGGAAACGTAAAATGATTCACAACAAAAGTCACAGCAGTGCTTTCTTTTCAATTATTAAAAAAACTGACAAGTTTCATCAAAAATCAAAATACTATGTTGTAGTATGTCGTCAGTAGTCAGTGATAAAAATGAATTTTTACACCAAAAAAAGAAAGGTTATTTTTTGTTTTTCTTTCTCTTGTAGAGCATGTGTTTTGTAATTTGTAACAACAACAATCGTGATGATAAGTATCTATTCTACCGTGTTTTTACTTAACTATAGTGTTTTAATTATACTGAATTATTATTATTATTCTTACAACATAATTATACATGATGAGACAACAATGAGGATATTTTTTAGCTCAAATATTTATATCTATAATCTATACGTACATTTTACATTTAGTTAAAAATCATAAAATATTTAATATTTATGTATCCGTTTGAATTTTGGAAATGTTTAAATTGTGCATAAACGTGGAATGATATTATTGTATTTTTTTAATGGAATCGACATAAATCTTGAAAGTTTAAACAATTAAAATTAGATAAGATTAGAGTAGAGGTAGTTTAGTAAAAGGATGATGATGATGGTGGTGATGAGCGGAGTGGTGGTTAATGATATGTGTTTGTTGTTGATGGGGCTGGTGCGGATGTTGCTGATGATGATGATGGAGGAGGAATGGATTAATAGTGCTGAAATTGGGTGGGCTGTGAGTGGTGGTGGAGTTGAGGAAAGTGGAAGCAGAAGCGGACACGGAATTAAGAGTAGATCCAGATCCTGGATTTGAGGATGAACTATTTGGTGAATGATAATTATTATTATTATGATGATGCGTATGATGTTGACTTATTCCTAAAGAACTCTGTAGTATATTATTATTATTACTATTAGCACTATTATTAGAAATATTTGGGGGTGACAACCCACTCATCCCCCTCCCCCCACCAACCCCAATCTCTCGATCTGAGGAACATTCCGGACTGGAATTGGAATTAGAATTTGAATTAGAATTCGAGTTGGAATTGGAATTGGACAGGTTTGAATTACAGTTGGGTGCATTTGGTCGATGACTCGGACTTTCATGTAATTTCCTCATATGTTTCTTCAAGTCGAAATTTCGACAGAACCCCTTCCCGCAAACCAAACAGGTGAAGGGTTTCTTATCATTGTGAGTGTGCATGTGGAAGGTGAGGTTGTACACTTGATGGAAGGCCTTGTTACAAATATTACACTTATAAGCCTTGTCCCCACTGTGAGTCAACTTGTGATTTTTATAATTCCCCTTTTGATGAAACCCCTTCCCGCAATATTCACAAACGAACGGTTTGTAACCATCATGAATCCGAATGTGGGTGTTGAGGGTACTGCTCCGGTTAAATGCCTTCCCGCAAGTTTGACATTTATGTGGTTTTTCTTGGGTGTGGATGATCTTGTGTCGACAGAGGGTGGAGGCTTGACGAAATCCCTTGCCACACACTTTACAAATGAACGGACGCGCCCCCGTGTGCACGGGCATGTGACGGGTCAAATTGTAATGGGCATTAAATACTTTACCACATTCCAAACATGTAAATGACTTTGCTTTCTCTCGATCTCGATCTTCTTTATTTTTATTATTATTATTATTGTTGTTGTTGTTGTTACTATTTTTATTATTATTATTACCAGATTTTGGAGAACAACTTTGATTACTTCCATTATAATAACTTTCGTTTGGAGATGGAGATGGTGATGCTACTGAAATTGACATTGGCATTCCTACTGGAGGAGGAAGTGGAATTGGTACTGGAATTGATAATGGTCTGGATAATTTGTGATGGGGTTGTTTTTGTTGTTGTTGTTGTTGGGTAAGTTTTTCTCTTTCTTTCCTCTCATGACCTTTGACTATAATTTCGCGCTCTTTCTTTAAAAATGCTTGATTCAAACTACTACTAGTATTATTATTATTATTTAAAAGGGAATGGGAACGACTTGTAGAATTTCTCAAATTGGACTTATTATTATTATTAATATTAATTAGACTTGATGAAGGATGAAATGATGGATTTATCCCGAGCTCGTGATGAATTTGGGATGTATCTGGATGTAAAAGTTGTGATTGTTTTGGAGATGATGATGATGATAAGGAGGATGGAGGAGGAAAGTTACAATTGTTTTGATTGTGTGAATGTGGATGTGGATTTGGATTTGGAGTTGAAAAGTTTCGGAGATAAGCAGCAGTAGAAGTGACTGAAGAGGGTTGTAAGTTGATTTGATTTTTAGCAGCGGCGGCTGTGATGTAGGCTGCATACAAAGAGGAAGGTGTAAAGGCGTGTGGATGACTGAGGTAAGGAATTCCAGAGGACGAACTACTATTATTATTACTAGTATTATTATTATTATTATTGGCATTGGCGCTACTATTATTATTATTATTATTGGGTTGATTGGTGTTGGGAACGGATGGTGTTGGATAGTAGAAAAATGGATATTGACGAAGAATGTCCGTGTACTCTCTCAAATGATTCGACTCACAAATCAACTGATGCGAGGACACGGCAGACGAGATGGGAATATACTTGCGGAATGCCGAGTCCTCACACTGAAGATTCAACAACAATGACTTGGCATTCGATAGGGATATTGAATTTGAACTGGGATTCGAATTCGAATTCAGATTGGAACTACCACAAGTTAGACTCGAGTTGAGATTTGATTGTGTTTGGTTTTGGTTTTGATTTTGGCCCTCTGGAGAAAATGGACCAGAAATTAAATCATTTTTTTTCTCTTCCATTTCTTCTTTTTCTTTTTCTTTTCCCGCTTTCTCATCCCGACTTTTCAAATTGAATTGACTTGAGAATCTTTGTTCGCCTCCTGTTCTCCGTTTTCTCCGTTCCTTCTTTTTTTCCGTCTTACTCACAATAATCTCCTTTGATTTTTGATTGGCCTCATTTTCCTCCACATCCACATTTAGTATGGACTTTTCACTATTGTTGTTATCATTATTATTGTTATTAGTGTTGTTGTTGATAATGGTTGATCGGACATTTGGATGAATCGTGTTATTATTATTAGTATTTTTAAACTGACTCCGTCTTTTTTCATTAGGCTTCGTCTCCATAATTTTGGCAATGGAGAAAGTGAGAAGGGAACTTTTAGTGGAGCCCGTTTTTCCTTTGAACATAATTTTTTCAGAGTCCATCTCTGTATCCGTGTGGACATGAATTGGTTCAGTTTCAGGGGATGACGGAGACGGGGATGATGGTGATGGGGAATTTGAATGAGAATGAGAATGATGAAGGGAGGCATTCATATTCGACTCCGTTGTTCCATAGACATCATTTTGATGTTGGTGTTGAATTTGTATTTGTATTTGGGTTGGAGTTTGATCAGGGTGTGAATGGCATTGATTGTCCATCTTGTTCTCAAATTACCATTTACCATTTGTAACTGGTGGTTGATGGTTGCTCCATATTATTATCTGTATTATGTTATGCAAATAATATTCTTTTCATTTACTCCAGCACGATCTTAAATCTGAAATACAGAGAAAAGTAAAACTTTACCAATTTTTTTCAACATTATTATTTGTTATTTATACTACTACTGACTACATGAAAAATGAAAAGCTATACAATTTTAAACTTAATGCTTGTAAAATATTACTTTTAGTGAATCATGATCATTTAAGCCTAAATTAATTAACATTTTAATGCTATTCAAAGTATTAAGTGTGTATCATGTATTATTTATTATGTTTTATATTTTGTAAACTTGGTGACTGAAGTTTGGAGATCGTTATGATTTATGATTTATGGTTTATGATCATTGATCATAGAGAGATTCATACATGTGTCAAAAACAGAGACAGAAATATGTAGAAATTCCCAAGTACCTATTACAATTGTGTAAAGTGTAAACAGAGTAAATAGTAAATATAGTAAATGCATAGGAAATGAAGAAGAGGAGGAGAAAGAATAGCTAATGAAGGGGAAACGTGAAATTTTTAGGGTGATTATCAATTTCACTTCATTCAATATTCAAAATAAATAGAAAACAGGATAAAAGAGTTGTCAAAATCCGTCTCATCATTTTCAGTCACATCCACACTCTTCTCTTTATTTTTTATATTTACTCTATCTCTGTTTTGTACATCTGTAGAATTTTAGAGAATAGACGTAACGCGTCAAAGGAGTAGAATAAAAATCAAACTCACTCTCAACTCTCAATATGAAGAATAAAAAAGTATTATTGTTATAAACCCGTCATTAAACTCATCACCCTGTTCCTAATTTATGTCTGGATAAAAGTAATGGATAATGAATGTCTTATATAATTTAGAAGCCACAATCAGAGATTTTCATTTTTGAACAAAAGCTATTTGTGTCAAATATCAAATATCAAATGAAGCAAGAAAAAAGAAAACCAGTAAAATTTGTATCATCATAATTTATGCCGCAAGTTTTTACTTTACAATTCATTTTTCATTTCATTTTACTAATGGCTAATGGCTGACTATATTCTCATTTCTAATGATCGAATTTCAAATCTTTGGTCAAAAATTTTACAGCAAATTCTATACCTTTTATTTAAATAAGTTGAAACTACAAACCACAAAGTATAATTTAGCTGTAGACTGTATAGTATTGCATATTCTATGCACAATGGGCAAAATGCAGTTCGACGTTCGGCAGAATAAATAAATATCGTAGAGTAAAAATGTGAAAACTGAAAAGGAAATGAGAAATGGATCAAATTAAATGGAGATGACAATGTGTGACAACTTACAACACATGTACAATGTACAATGTACAATGTACAACTTGGAAAATTCAACTCGTTTATTACTCGGAGAAACTCGAAGAAGAAAACAAGTGTATGAAAAGGGGAGAATGGGAATTAAGGAAAAAAGTATTTGTGTATTGTGCATAGTGTATAAAAACACAAATGAGGGGAGTGGGAGAAATGAGAGGTTTTCTCCATTCTCCATGTGTTCGAGGTTGTGGCGTTTGGCGTGAATGTGAGTTTTATTATTTGTTGACACTCGCTCTCTATATCTATGCCGCCTCTCTTGTTGTCTTCTCCTTCTCATTCACTATACTAAAAACCAACGACTCTCCAGTTTCCAGTTCCCACTTTTTTGTCCAGCACTGGTGCTTGGTGTTTGGTATTGGAAATTGGAATGGTCATTTCCGTAGTGAACAGTGTGTCTTATTATGTAGATAATTCCCTATTCGGAATTGGGAGGCGAAGGACGATGAGAGAGAGAGTGAATGTCGAATGTAGAATGTTGAATGTGGAGTGAACATGCAATCGTGTAATGTATTATCATACAAAATACAAACTGGGATTGAAAGGAAGAGAATGGGATCGCGTAGACCGTAGACTGTGTAATAGTGATAAGTGATAACTTTTCAAGTGGGACGACGACGAACGACGAGGAGGACGTGGAGGACGAAAACGAAAACGACGAATCCAACAAACATAAAAGACACTGTGTAAACACCGAAAAGGGAAAACTTGTGTTCCGTCTATTCTCATTCCTCATTTCTCATGTACCCGTTACCGTTCTCCATTCTCCATTCTCCTCGACTCTCGATGAAAAGTTTCATCAGAACTTGAATGTTGAATGTTCAAAAGGTACATTTTCCGTTTACGGTTACGTTTTAGAAGGAGAATCGGGATATAATTCTCCAAGGAATCCATCCCAATTAATATCAATGCTCATGCTATTCATCTATTCATTTCCTCTTGGGGTCACTGCTTATTCTCTACACTGTCTACATTCTGTTCTGCAATCTGCATGTATAATGTATATTATTATATCTATACTATCTGCTATCTGCTCATTCTTTCTTATTTCCCTCTTGTTTGCACATCATCTCCGTTCTCCTTTCTCCTTTCCACATCCGACTCACTCATGTTTCCTACTTTTTTTTGTTCAAACACAAAAGTCACAAGTGGAAACTACAACTAACTAAAAAGTTTTCTCTCTTTGTGTATCACATTCACAATTCACTGCACAATAGTATCTAAGTAATACACAATTCTGGGTGTACTTTTAACTTTTAACAGCATTTTACTCACACTCTACTCTCTACAATACTCCTCGGTACTTCAAGCCAAATGTGTACAAAGTATAAAGTATAAAATACACACTACTTTTGCACACAGAATTTTGGGAAATTTGACAAGTACTCTGAATTCGGAATTCACAGAGTTGTAGTTGGTCACTTGGAGTTTTGACTTTTGAATATGTGTTGAGCATTTTATTACGGAAAAAGTGTTCAAGGTTTGAAAGTTCAAAAAAAGATGACAACTATGTAAAAATGACAAAGGATAATAATAATAATTATTATTATTCATGATATTATAGACAATTTACTACTGTACACAATATTTTTCTCCATGATTTTATTTCAGAGCAGGAGTCGGGATGTCTCCATGCTCAAGGCTCTTTTCTTTACATAAAAAAAGAGGGAGACAAGTTTGTATAACAAAAGGAGGAAGAACTCAAGTGGATCATCATCATCATCGTCATTTTGAGCAGATAAATTTAGAATTTTGTCACAAGATCCTCGTGGATAGTATAGTCATTTATACAGTAATTTAGGATGGAGCAGTCAAGTGAAGAAAGGGCAAGGAAAGCCAAACGAAGCAAAAAGCCAAGTCAAGTCAAGGAGCTGATGTGCACTGTGCACGTTAAAATTCAAACTCAAGCTGAATTATGAATTATGAGAGTTATGAGAGATGTGAGATGTGAGGACGGGAAAAGAGTGTAGATTTTCTAGATTGCAGTTGCTGTGAAGGAGGTCTGATCTTTTGGGTACTTACACATGATCCATGTCAAGTCATCATGTGCCATCAACCATCAACCATCATCTCAATCTCAACAACCTCAACGTGATGTATTGTACAGAGTGCAGAGTGCAGAGAGAAGAGTGCCGTGAAGCGGCTCACTTCCACTTCCACTTTTCCCGCATCCAAAATTCCTAATCCAACATCCAACATCCAGCCAAAAGGGAAAAAACTAAAAAAAAGAACCAAGAGGAAGAAGGCAAAGATGAGCAAGAGATCATCACCACCACTTGGCTCCTCTAGGCTTATTCTGACCTCATCATCATTATCATTATCAATATCAACATCAACTTTTTGTCATGAATCTCCTCTATTATTAAAAACTACACTTGATCTCTCTGTCTTTTTCCAACTAAAATATACATAATGTGTACAGAACTCTGCACGGAAAAAGAATGTCATTAAAACCTTTGTCATTTTGAATTTGGAATTGTTCATTGTACAGCATAAAATGAGAGAAAATATAGCCTAAAGACAAGTAAACTTTATTCAGTCCTTTTGTTTCTTCATACTTTATGCTTTTTCATTGTACATTGTACATTTGTATAAAATGTGAAAATTGTTGCAATTTACACTTTTATCTTTTATACAAAACTCACTTGAATCTTGGGAATCTGGAACCTTGAAAAAATAACAAAGAAAAAAGAAAACCACAAAACAAAAGTTGTGTTCCTCTTTTTTTTGACGTTTTGTAGCTGCCTTTTGGAACTTTTGAATTTTTGGATAGTCATTTAAAATGCGCAAAGGAGTTTTTGAAACAAAAAAGTCTAAAGCATATTAATACAAAAAAATAAAAATGAAGAGGAAAAGAATCATTTTTCTCAAATTCAAAATTCAATGGAATTTTGTCATGTCAAAAACAAGCAGTCAGCAAAAACTCAATGTTAATACGGAGAATGTGGAGAAAAGCGGGAAGAAAAGGTTGTCGATTGAAGTGGTTATAGGTTCTTTATTTTATAGCATAACATAGCCATCATTACTATTACTTATTACACTGTCAGACTCTTGAGAAGAATGGATAATCGAACAGAAAGTAGATGTTATATAATGTGTATCACAATAAAGAGAAAAAAGAAAAATGGGGGAAATACACATAAGAGTATAATGCATTATATTTCATGTTACAGATATTATAGGAGCATAATACATAATATAGCTTTTTGTTCTCCCTTTCAAAGATTTGTGATAAATTTCAGGATTCTGAACAAAAGCAGCTCTGTGTGTATTCTATTTGTTCATCCTCAGTGCTCCTCCTCAACGATCCTCCTTTTTTTCATAGTGTCTATAGATAATGCCCAGAAAGAGAGAGAGAGAGAGATTACACAAGCATCCTCATCTTCAGCCTCTCTCTCTAGTCTGAACATTGATACATTAACTATCCGTAGCATTCTGGATTCTCATCCCTCGTATGTACAATGTACAATATATACATTTTGTACTAAAATACCTACGGAATAAAACTGGGCTGGACTTAAACAAGCATTTATGTAAGTTTGTTACTTTTTATTGTGGATTGGATTGATGCGATAAATAAAAATCATCATGTAGGTCGTATTCAAAATTCAAAGTTGTAATACGAAGCATTTGATTTTGAGCCATTTTTCATTCGTCAACTAACAACTAACTGATATTTAACCAAATGGGAAAAAAATAAGCATGAAAGGTTTTCCCACACTCCACACAAATTTTTAAGTGACAAATGACACAAATCTTTGTTGTCTTTTCCTCATGTAGATATTATACACTTTTTAATTTTTAATAACCGTACCTTCTGCTGGTAACTAATCGCTAAAAAATGTTATTTAAAAAGATAAATACTTTTGTCATAGCAGGCTAAAATCTAAAATCTTTAAATTTTAATACCTTAGATTTTGGATAGCTATTAGCTATACATCAGTATTTATTTCTTTGATATTTGTTATTTGTTATGACTTTTCTATTATCTATTGAATATTACACATATTACGGATTACGGGCTCTGAAAATGAGGAATGAGGAAAATCAGTTGCAGATTTGACTATTTATTTATGGTTTTGGCTGTCACTGATGTGATGCTAATACAAAGCCCTTGTTCAAATATCACGAATCACGACTGCTCATTAAAAATAAAAATGAAATACATCTTTTTTACTCAATATTCAATACTCTATGTTATGCTGCATAACTTATGCACCATGAAGAGTGAAAAATAATTTATTTACATCTTCTACGTTTACTTTTTATTTTTTATACCTACATTTTACATTTTTTCTTTGATTGATGAAGCAGAAAAAGTATCAGAAGCCCAAGCCAAAGCTAATTCCTCATGTTAAATGTTAGTAAATACCTACTTTTGTAATTCAATTCCCATCCTCATTTCAAACACCACATTCGAAACATACATTTTTAGATGAGACAAACTCACGTTGTGCATTGTGCATGCATAAAAAATAAAAACAGTATACAGTATACAAGGATTTTTACACCTGTTCAACTTTTCAAACACTTTTGTACTAACAAGACAAGCTTCAAGATAAACACGACTGCCGATTGAGGATTGACGATGCGTAGAGAGTGGAGAGTGGAGAGCAGAGAATGTTGCACGTTACAATTTACAATGTGTCTAAAATCTGCACAAAATTTTATGACGACACAGGTCATAAAAATTATGTCCATCTGTCAATCTGTTACATGAGAAGGCAACAAGATTTTTTTTTCCGCGAGAGAAAAAGAAGAAGACGAAGAAACCTTGGCATAAAGAAACAAACTTGATTTAACTTTGTACTTTGTTTGCGTACACATTACACATGCATAATGTATATTATGTATTTTGTGTATGCTGATGGTGATGGGTCGTATAATTAGAAAATAAAAAGTGCTCAACCTAAAATGGAAAATGTGACTAATCAGAGAAGGAAAAAATAATTTTCAATTTTCAATACAGTTGCAGTTTCCCACCAATTCCATTTTTTATTTCCTATTGGACTTTTACAGTCAGTTTCTATTTTCTATCTATTTAAATATTATTTACAAACCATAACTTTTATTAGCAATCTATTGATTTTGATTTTTTCAAAGGTCGTTTGTTAAATGTTAAATGTGTGTGTGTGTGTGCTACAAAACTGTATACTGTATTGAAATGTGTAGAATGTAGAATTTGGCAATGCATCTACAATCTACATAAAACCCGTCATCATCCTCACTCACACTATACTTGACAGTAACTGCAACATTGAAAATAGTTACATAGTTTCTTACTTGAGCATTGAGCATTGAGATTGGATGATGAAGATTTGATGATGCTGAAGAAAAGCAGAGACGAAAGAGAACAAGACGAAGGCAAAAATAGAAGAATCAAGAATCAAGAAGCTCGTAAAATTGCAATAACTGCAATTCGTCTCATATTTTATGTTGTTCTCATCATCATTATCATCATCTTTGTCATCTCTCGTTTAAAATGTTATTATTGCTATTTTTGCCACCTCACATCATTTTCTATTAGATTACATAGCTCTTTGACTCTTTGAACATCCATGATCCATAATCCATACTTGACATTTCACATTACTGTTCAAATGGAATCTCTTTGATCTCTGACCGCTTCCACATATTCCATATCCTACATTTGATACGCTCGCTACTCTCTCTTTACTCCTTACTCATTACTACTGCTACTAATACTTTATTCTTATTTTACATTGAATTAGCAATAATAATAATATCTGTATTGCTTTTTTACTTTAACCTTTTTGCGAGAGTAGAAACTTGTTTCTTCGCATGAATGTTCTTGTTTCTCAATTCTCAATAGATAATAGATATCCACAGTGTATATTATTTATACTCATTACTCATGTCTCATGTGTTTTCATAATATATTATTATTACTTATTACTTATTTTGTATTGATAAATTGCAGTGTACAGTGTAACATATTCCAAGTCTCATCCCAAATCCCAAATGTCCTACTGTTTTGAGTTTTGAGCTTTGAGTTTTGAGCTCGGCAGTCATAAAAAGAATAAAATGCGTGGATTTATTTACTATTTTGAAATGTTTCTTCATCATCTTGTTCTGTTCTTCTTGAGGTTTTATTTTTTATTGGTATTAGGTATCTGAGTCATGAAATAGTTGGAAAATGCAGAGTGAGCATTCAATAAACTTCAAAGGCACAGAAACGAAGAAAATAGATATTCGAGACACAAAATACAAAATACATAATATAAGTATGATACATGACAATGCACATTTCGCTATTCTTCATTATACTAACATTTATACTTTAGACTTTGTACAAGTGTTTTACTTTTGTAATTTGTAATTTTGCTGCACAAGTCGTAAACACTCGAACAATTCAAAATTCAAAAGTAAAGATATTTACTACTCATTCCCAATGTCCTCCAGCTGATCATAAAATTAAATCTTACACATGAATTTTCTACGTATTTACAAGGTACATGAACAACCAAATGATCTCCACGAAATAAAATAAATGTATCGGCTCAACATTTCTACAGTTAACACAAATAAAATTCATGTGTGTGTAACAGCCCTTTTGTGTGAATATAATTATTCATTGTTACCTATTTTTCATCATCCTCACAAATCACAAATGCTAAACTTGTTATTCTTTTTCCTCTTTACGCGCGTGTCTCGTGTCTTTTAGAACTTGAAGTATGAATTGTGAATTATGAGTTGAAATATTATACGGAATAAAATCTTATGATTCATGAACTACCTAAAATCAAAGTAATTATTTGTCCATGAATATGTGATGCATAATAACGGCAAAAACTGAATAAATGGATGCACGTGGCTCTTTTGTATATTGATGAACTAAACTGGCTTCTTTTTCTTCCTCTTTGCCTTGCTCAACGTTCAACGTTCAGCGACAGAAAAAGGAAGAGGGTTTAAAATGTGTGTGTATCCTCAAATATTAAATGTACTGTGTTTTTCAACGATTTTTCAGCTACGAAGATAGAAGAAGAAAGAAAAGTGTGAGCTGTGGATGATGATGGTGATGCACGTGCGACCTGCGTCCTGTCTTCTGTATAATAATAATGATAATACTTTTTACAAGTACTTGTAAAGATTGGAGATTTGAAATGAGAATATTTAATATTTAAGCATAAGAATGAGAATGAGAATGAGAGAAGGAGCTTGAAGAGATGGACCGATAAAAATGGAGAGGTGAAACAGCGAACGGAGAACGGAGAATTGGATCAACTCTCTATTGAATGAGGGAGTGAAAGCTGAGACGAAAAGTAAGGCAAGCCACGAGGGAGGATTCTTTCAACAACGGAGACAACTTCCGGTCCTTTTCCATTCATTCATTCATTCTCTCATTCTCTCATTCAATCCAGAATCCAGCATTTAGATCATTGTGAAACAACTCCCCCGCGCTCTCTTTTCTCCCTTCTTTTTTATCTTTTTGCATACACTTACGTGAATAGTAAATGCACTATCAACTATCAACTCTCGTCTCTGGTTGAGTCAGTTAATCCACAGTCCACGCTATTCATAACTCCCGCCCACATCTTTCTTCCTGTCTTCTATTCTGAATTCTGAACTCTGAGTCCTGATATTTTATGCTTCCTAACGTATTATTATGTTTTATTATATCTTGTGTCTACTGTCTACTTCCCTCTTCAATTCAAAGCTCAAGGCTCAAGGCATCTGCAATCTGCATGCTGTACAAAGTATAAATGAAATACATACGGTGAACGGCAAACGGCACACGCAAATGCTCCGAGTTTAATTCAAATCTTGTTTTTTTACTTCCTTTTCTTTGCGTACAAAGCTTGAGCTTCAAGTACATACAATATTATGTATTATGTATGTCTGATGTGCGACCAATTCCTTTATCTACAATCTACAATTTGATGTGAAGGTGGAACAAAAGAGAAGAAAAGTATAAGAAAAGTAAAAGCATACGTACAAAATACAAAATACAGTACAAAAGATGTTTAAAAGTACACACTGCACTACATACATACACCATTGAGCATGGAGCATTGTCAATTGAAAACTCGCACGTGTCTCTTCTTCTGTCTTCAACTCTGTTCTAAGTTCTAAGTTTTAAGTTTTCAATTTTGAATCTGTTCTCTTTTGTCTTGTGTCACAAGTTGTTTGCTAGTTTCAAGTTCACAAGGACTCAAAATTCAAAACTCACAGTAAAAATAAAACCTGTAAATAGTAAATTGTATAAGAAAAATCCCTCTCAATTCTAAAGAATCTCAAAAGAATAGAAATCCAAATTTTGTCAGTCTACTTTTACTTTTGCAAATTTACAAGATGAGTAATAAATAAAGATGCACGAAAAATGAGAAAAGTGTCAAATGGAAGCTAATTTCAATTCAACGTTTTCTTAAAATGTAAAAAGCTTATGGTTACTAATAAAAGGAAAAAGGTTGTGAATTGTAAATGCTGGTAAAGTGTCAGTGGAAAAGTTACGCTTTCTATTTCAACAAGTTAGAATTTACATGGGTTTTAACATGTTATTTGTTTTAGTGCATGTGCCATTGTTTATTGTTTGTGTGTTTGTTCTTTGCTGTTTGTTGTTTGCTGTTTGTTGTTTGGTGGTGGGTGTGAAATGTGAGACAATCAAAAGTGAGAAGAAGAGAAGAGAAAAAAAGAGAGGAAAGGAAACATGTAAATTGACTTGAGTAAAAAGTCCTAATTAGATTGTTTTATGTACATGACACTCCAAACACTAGACGCTAGAATTGTATTGTATTGTACATAATACATCCTTCACTTTGACTTTGACTTTGACTTACCCCTCGCTCGTTCAATCCAGGATCCAGGCTGACGGCCGCTTGTCGGTTGTCGGTTGTCGGTGGTTGAGTTTGGGTTTTGGGTTTGCTTTGCTTTGTCGAGTGAAGAGTCAAGATTTTGTTAAGATTCTTCCTCTTCTGTCATACACACAAATATGTATTATGTATGCACTTTTTGCATCTCAGATCTCAAATCTCAAATCTCAAGTATGTCTTTTGCTAGTGTTTGTATTTGTTGTTTGTATTTTGTCCTGATGTTGAATGTTGAATGTTGAATCACATGGAAGTTGAAGCAACGTCCACTCGCGTGTTCCCCAAATTTCCCACACTCAACACTGGTAATAAAAATTAAAAACCCATGTACAATCTGCACTTGATTATTGATTGACTGTTGAGATTTCCACACCCTGATGAATACTGAATACTTTA
Organism: Sminthurinus signatus; assembly: GCA_019776565.1. Classification (NCBI taxonomy): domain Eukaryota; kingdom Metazoa; phylum Arthropoda; class Collembola; order Symphypleona; family Katiannidae; genus Sminthurinus; species Sminthurinus signatus. The sequence continues at coordinate 16,153 of JABASP010001264.1, read as the reverse complement.
TGACTACAAAGTTGGGAATAATTCCATCTTCAACATTCTCTATTTTACATATAATTCATAATTCAGTTCAATGTTCAATTGCACGTTGCACAATTATAATTACAATCTACAATCTGCAATCATTTCCACTATTGAGTCTCAAGTCTTAAGTTTCTTTCTTTAAGCTGTAACTTCCCGATTGAAGATTAAAGGTTTTTCAATGTTTTGTTTGTTTGTTTGTTTGAATTACCTTTTGAATTTGTATTTATTCATTGTTTTGTTTGTTTTGTGGGTACTTTTGTAGGAGAGTGTTTTTGAAAAATCAACGAGCCATTTTTTCATCCTCTTTTCCCTTCATGTGGATTTTATGTATATTTCATATGCAAAGTCAAAGTCAAATCAGAGTGCAGAGAAAACATATGCACATTTTGATCTGGGATATTTTGAGTTTCGAGTTTTGAGTCGGGGGTCGGAACTGATTTGATTTGAATTGATTTCAAATCTCAAGTGCACTACTTGTGATTTGTGATCCTGGAGACTTGCCGCTGTACTTGTTCTTGTACTTGTGCGTTGTGTGTTTTGTCTGTGTGCGTGCGTGTGTTGACTCTTGACTCTTTTTTACTTTTTACTGACGACTGATGAGGGTTGATTTTGATTTTGATTTTGACGTTGGCGTTGACTTTGACTTGGACTTGATCATGTATTATTATTAGTTTTTTTCCTGCTCAGTTCACTGTTCACTGTACACTGAAATCAGAATAGGATCAGTCAAGTTGACTGTTAATTATTAATTGTTCCTATTATCTGCTGTCTATTTTACATGTTGGAGCATCCACAAAAAACTGCGGAAACTCAAACTTTAAATATAAAATCCACTTGTAATTAGTATCTTCTTTTTCTTTCTACCCATTTTGCATTTTGTATTTTCTTTTAAATGATTTTAAACTTTTTCCTCGAAACAAATCTGTGACGAATTTTTATTATGTTGTGTTGTTTGTTGTTTCACCAAAAAAGAAGGATTCTAGATTCTAGATTGAAGAGGAAGAGACTAGAAGAGAAAACACTGGGTGGACTTGTGCACAAGTCAAACACACAAATGGAGAAAGGAGTCTTAACTGTGGACAAACACATGTACAAAAAAGGAAGAGGAACTCAAATTCAAACTAGAATACAAATACACAATAAATGAAACTGCTACTCTTTTCCGTTCTTCACTTCCCGTTGGTTGTTCTTGTTCGTGTTCGTGTTCTCTCACTCACTCACTCAATGATTGTTTGTTTGCTCAAGGTTCAAGATGAGAAGGAGAACAAGTCCAAGTTGACTCGTTTGGCTTGTAAAAAAAGAGGAATAGCAGTCGACATTTAATTCGGTGGGAGTGAATAGAAAGAAGAGAGAACGAGAGAGAGGAAGAAAAATGAGCTGTGTATAATGTACGAGGAATGAGGTGACATGGGATATGTAGTTGGCAGTTAGCAGAGAGGTGGTTGTAGTCATATCATGAACTAGTAGTATTATGTATTATCTGTCTACATTCTACATGTAGTGTGAAATGTGAAACTAAAAGATCCTCACAACTCCACACACTACAAAGTTTCTACACTCTACATCCATGTACTTCTTCCACTTCTTTATCTTGGCGTAACAAACACATGCTGATGAAAAGGAGGAGAAGATGATAAAAAGGGGGTTTTATTTCCTCAGTTTGTTAATTTGGTTGGTAGTCGGTAGTCGGTAGTTGCTTGTTGGTTCTTGGTGTCTTTTTTACCATACATAATACATACTTGGAAGTATGTATTTTATGTACACATGGAATGGAGATTTGAGTTTCCAGTTTGAGTTGTTCCAAGGTTTTTTGTTGCCAGTGGAGGATGAAAATACATGAATGGGGCAAGCGCTGTGATTGTCACCTCCTCCTTTTGGGATTGGCAAACCCTCCTCCTCCTTTTCCATGTCCCAACCAAAAACCAATCCTCTCGCTCGCTTCACTCTTCGTTCTCCGCTCTACACACAAATAAAAAGACATATGGACTCCGAGTCGGATTTTACCTTTTCCAAGCCAAGCCAAGCCACATTATGCCACGGAGCATTTTGTATTTTGTATTGTCTAAACTCCAAACTACAAACTACAAAGTACAAACTCTACATTCTAAACCGAAAGTTGGGCAATTCTCTGCGGGAGAAAAGTGACATGGCATCAAGCGGCTCTTCTCATCAAAAAAAAAGAGAAAAAGAATTCAAACCACCAAATTCATACCTACATTTTACATTTTCCACATTCTAACTCTCCATGAAATAATCGGAAATCTGAAAAGGGAAATTGGAATTATTGGAGAAATACAACTCTTTTTCTATGTATTCTATATTTTATCATACTACTACATGCTTTAATATTTAAAATAATATGTGACTATATTATGCATTAAACCTTGCATTTTTTGTACTTTTTATACAAATGATATGACGGTTTCAGTGGGTGACTTGGAAATTCGGAACCATTTCATTTTTACTACATTTAACATTTTACAGAGATATTAGAAAAGGGCTATAAAATCGGCAAAGAGTAACAGTCTACAGTCTACATATAACACGAAATATATAGACAATAGCCTTTTTCCTGTTCATTTTCATATAGGAGACTTGCTCTTGTATCTTGTACATTTGGCTGCAAACAATAGTCAATAGTCAACAGTGGCAGAGTTTTCAACTTTCAACTGCTATTGCATTTCACATTAAATGTTAACTTGGAACTCGGGACGTATTAACTCTCAATTTTTATCATCATCATCATCCCAGAACAGAACAGAGAAGAGAGAGACAGACTGGCAGTTCCCCGGTGTGACCAATTTTACATTCCAACTTGCGACAAGTTCATTCATTCATTCATTTGTATGTGGTATGTATTTTATATTATCTACACGGATGCGGATTTCAACGGAAAACTTGAAACTCCAAACTACAAAATACAAACTCTAAAACTCTCCCGGTGTTCGAGTTGGAACAGAAAAAACTCTGTGGATGATAATACTTTTGTACTTTGTAGTTTGTATTTCTATAGTTTTTCCACATACCTTTTAACGTTGTGATTTGTGATCATTCCTCGTTCGTTCACCATCATTGAATTGATCTGACTGTGAGCTGAGCTGCACACTGCACACTGCACACTTTGGGCTTTTGAGGGTACATCAATATCAAATCCAAAAATGAACGTGAAAAATAAAATGACTACCAACTACCGACTACCGACAACCAGCTAAACCAAGTCAAAAACCAAACCAAACCAAACCGACGACCGACCGACTGCTGCCACGTCTCTCTCTCTCTCTATCTCTCACTCCTCACTCCACATCAACCACTAAACACTAAATGTCTCTCTCTTCTCCTTTTTTTGCAAATCTTCATCTCTCTCTATTACTTTTTGCTCCGAGTATGTATTATATATTGTACACCACACCCAGGTGTCTATAGATTATAGATGTAAATGTACATTATATTATGCATATCCTTTTTAAACAGATTCATTTCCATTTCATGACATTTTCCAGTTTCCAGTTTCCAGCTTCCAGTCTTTGCTCTCGGTGAAAAAGAGTAAAGAGTGGAGATGAGTGAGCCAGCGATAGCGATAGGAGAGATCCAAATATACACTCAAGTTGTTTGACTCTTCAGGAGGTCTACTCACCACTTTTCCATTCTCGATTCTCGATTGTACATTCATTTTATGTATTATCCATCACATTGCAACTAGAACTGGAACCATCATCGGTATATTCTTTTATCATCATCATCTTCATCATCACCGTTATCATTTATACAGATGAACAAATAAAAACTATTCACTCTTGGCTCTTGACTCTCGATTCTCGATTCTAGATTCTCTTGATAATAGACGATTAATCTATTATCTAAATTTACAGTCTTCATTTCATCCTCAATCCTCAGTAATTTTACACGTGTACTTTGATGCGGAAAACAAAAACGGTGAATTGTACATTCCTTTAAAACAAGAAAATGGAATTCTATAAATTCTTAGTTCTCAATATGCTCAAATATCAGGGATAAAAAGACTGTGAACTGTGAACTGTGAATCCGACAATGAAAACTAAAAGGCATTACATAAATGATAAATGGATTGAGCGATGAACGGTGAACGGTGAAGAGTGAAGAGTGAACGAGAAAGAAGATGTAAAATATAAACTACCTTCTGTATTCTGTATTTAAGATTGAATAATAGTATTATGACTACAGGCATTTGTAATACTTGATTGACTGTGCATTGTACATTGTACATTTTGTATTGTGCGTATTTTCTACATTATTAGGTATTAGATAGATAAAAGTTGTTGTAGGTTCTCTAGTCAAAGATTTTATTGAGGATTGTCGGTTGTCGATTTGGGATTTTGGATGTTCGATTGTCGGTGGGGCTTTTGGCATTTGGTATTTGAATTTTTGAGGTGGGATGAGTTGAGTAGAGTTTAGAATCTAGACTGGCAAAAGGGAAGGTAGATGCACACGGGGAATAGGAAAAGGATTTACAAATAAAACTCTTTACCAACTCTTCTCCCGTATTTAACTAGATAGAAAGATAGATTCATGTGTGTAGCTTCTAGATTCTAGAGTGTATGATTCATGATTCATGATGATAGAAACTTGGAAAAGGGAGAATCGAGAATGGAGACGAGTTGAGAGGAGAGAGTTAAAACATGTGTAATGTGTAATGTTTGAATGTGCAATTGAAAACTCTGTACAAACAAATCTATCTACCTACTATACTGCCTACTGCTACTACTATCTACCATCACTATAGATTATACATTGTATAATATTCTGTATTCTGTGTACTTTTACATGGAAAAGAGAGAGGGAGATAAAAAAGGGAGAGAAGTATGAACTATGAACATACATAATAATAATAATAATAGTACACATGTAAAGTGCATAAAGTACATAAATGATAATTGACCATCTTGCTCTCGAGTCTCTCAAGTGTTTATTCAATGTAACAGCTAACAGCAAACAGCAAACAGGACAAAGTACGAGTACGAGTAACGACGACGACTACCACTACAGCCTACTCAATGCTCAATACTCAATACTCATAATATTATAATGCATAATGCATACTGAGGAGAAAGGAGAGAAGAGGGAAGAGAGAACATTACAAAACTTGTCCCCCTGCTTCTTCTCATCTTCATTCTTCTTTATTCTACATGCCTCCAGTCTATAGTCTATAGTGTACGCTCAAGCATTTTCTCTTCTTTTTTTATGGAAAGATTATCAACATGATTCGCTACAAAAATATGTGTACATTCTACATGGAATTCCCCTAAATAAATACGGAAATGATTCTTATACAAGTTCATATAGTTTAATTCTCCGTCTTCTTTATTGTGTTGTGTTGTAATCTGGAATCTGTGATAATTATTGATGTAACTTTAAGCTTTAAGTAGGGAGACTGTAGGTTGTAGTATTGTAGTATGTGCAAAGTGGAAGAAGTTGGGAACTGGGAACTGGCAGCCACTTTTTAGCTTTTTACTTGATTCTTTATTCATGTACCTTTACCTGTAATACTTAATACTTGCAATGTGATTGTAGTAATAACAATGGATAATAGCCCACTCAAAACTTGTCAGTTCTCAAGTATTCTACATTCTGTATAAAGTATAAAGTACAAAAGTAGGTCCTAGTAAATAGTAAATACTTATTTTACAATAGCCAGCAAGTCAAGCTTAATAAAGCTAAAATCTACAACACAAAATTTCACTCAAAAACTTTTACATTCTTTATTCTTTCTATTGTATTTTTCAGGTTGTGTCTTTTGTACAAAAAATGACATGAGGAAGAACATAGAACATATTTGAACTATCAAATGTAAAAGGAATACCTATCAAAAAATAATGAAAATTATCATGTTCATCTCCTTTTCTCTCTCTTTCTCTGTTTTTACAGAGTAAATGTTATTGTGTAATTGCCTATTTCCTATTCATTCCCTCCAACTTCCAACTTTTAATGTAATGCTACAGTCTGATCTTTTTTCTTCTTCTTTCTCCAAGCTTATAAAAGATTGTATATAAAAGTAATAATATTATAGAACATGGAAAAGAATGAACAATTATTTATCTTTTACCTTTACAGTCAACTAGATCTTCAAGTGCTCATTCTCTGTTTGGCGTACAAGCACTTGAAGTTTGCTCCTTTTTGTCAGCTTCAGTACAAAAAATGCATAGATAGATACGTAGAAAAGTACACACAATGTGCGTTCATCATTTTCAGTTTCTTTTCGAGTTTCCTTTCTCTTCCTACTATAACATATATGTTATATAAAATATTTTATGTAGTATTTAAGTAGCTTTTGTCTTCTCTTTCAACCGTCCTCTAGTTTCTAATGCTTATTGCTTATCATCATTTGTAAAAGTTTTTTATTTGTAATTTTGTACTGTTATCATATTAGTTATTAGGTAGACAATTCTCTACTTGTGAGAATCAAAACTATATACTCATCTCAAAACTCAAATAGCTAAATGAAAAAAACAGTCCTTGTTCCACAGTGAAATAGCTTTATTTTAGAATTTGGAATAAGAAAAAGTTGAATTGAGAACGGAATGTCCAGATTTGAGATCTTTTTCCTTCTTTACCATGAATCTCTTTTCTTTCTACTAGAATCTCAAGGATGTGTAATCCTCATGAATGAGAATGAAATGAGCTGATTCTTGACCGAAGACCGACTGCCAAATGGGAACAAGATTCAAAACATGAACAATGAACATGTACAAAATGTGCAGCACATATTATTTTATGTATGCTAAAAAACTTGAGCTGGGAGGAAAAGCTTCATTCATCAAAAACTCCTCTTCATGTACATAACTACGTGTATACATTCTACATTCTACAAGCACACATGTAATATCCGTATGAATATTGAATCCATCCATCCGCCCGTCTTTTCTTTAGCCATACAAATTACAAAATCCCAAGTACAGAGTACAATCTTATTCCGCTATTCCGTCACTATTACCTTTATTATTATTCATTGTACATCTTAGTTAATTCCTAATCCACAATCCACGTACAAAAATCATGGCAGTAACAAAAGTGTAACAAGGGGCAATTCTCAAACTCTCTTTTGCTTTCTTGATTTTGATCCTGAGGATTTCTTTCTATTTCAAAATTCAAAATACATAAATGATCTCGTATCTCGTCCATCCTCAATAAACTTTCCTCTTGCGCCTACACTGTAAAATGTACATTGCACATTATACTATACAGACGTTGTGGAAATACATGTATTTATTGTGTATTTATGTATTTATTTATTTATTTGGTCGTCTTCTTGTCAGTTTTTGGTTGCTTTTTCTTTTTTCATTCTTCATTCTTTACTCTTCATGTTTTTATCCCCTCTTCAAAATTCAGGATTCAACATTCTCAAAATAAGCTCCTCATGATCTTTATTCTGTCTTGAATCTTAGATAAATCTCGAATCTCCAAATCTCAAATCTTTGATGCTTGATGCTTGATGCTGAACTGGACAATGAACAATGTAGACAAAAGAAAAAGACGTGTACCTACTCACCTTTACTCATGTACTATGTACTGTGTATTATGTAGACAAAGTAGAAGATTTGACGTTGATTCCCAAATGTTCTACTTTTACAAGTCGATACATTGTACTTTTTATTGTGTGTGGATATAAAATACAAAACACAAAGTAGGAGTAGTAGTTAATCGGTAATAGGCAAAACTAAATACTAAATACTAAATTCTAATGTATGTAATAGGCATGTCAATATGATTTCCTATGGAATATGGAATATTATGTATTATGTATCATGTATATTTACTATTTACTCCTGGATTATTTTATAAAGATAAAGGGCGAACGGGAGCGAGAGAGAGGCTAAAGGCTAAAGCTGGAGCTCAAGTTGAGACCATGAAAAGACAGGATGAAGAGAAAAGTTTCATTCAGCATTTGAAAACTGTACAGTGTACAAAGTAAAATATCAACTCCAAACTCCAAACTCCAGCTCAACATGATCATTCTGTTTCATTTCATGTTTCATGTAATTCTACGGGAGAATCTTCATTGTGCAGTTGTTGGTTGTTACCAATAGTGAAGAGTGAAGAGTGAACAAGCCGCGGCCGGCTGTCTCTTTCCTCTAAAAAAAGCATCGATAGTCCACGGACCAAAACCATCGTTAGTCATATGAGTGAACGAATGAATGAATGGATGATGAGCGCTTACGATTACGATTACATATGATTACACGACTATTACTGTGTCTGCTGGGATGCACGCAAATAAATAAAGAATGAAATGTACATCAATCCATTCACAACTCACAATTCACAAGTAGCTCACCAAATGTACATCTTTTTATTTAGAGATGGAGGGTGAATTGTTCAGCATTCCGTATTCAAAATTCCAAATGCAACTTTCTATCTACTGTACTCTTCACTCTTCATGTAACTATGTACAATGTACAATGTGCATGTGTTTTGCATACCTTTTTGGTTTTTAGTGGCCATCAAAATCTGTGTCTTTTCATGTTGAATGTTGAATGTCGAGACTGGAAAATGGAAAGGACAGGATTTACTCTATGAAATTCTTTTAACACACACCATTTTATCAATCACACTGTGAAATGTAAATGTTAAATGTATTAAGCACATCTAGCATGTATGTATTTCTTGCATTTGAATCTGTACTTTGTTGGCATTTTTGATGATGAAGGCAGGTAGAAAGAGTATTTAGAATTACGCATTATCGCAATAAATAAATACCTGTTGTATTTGTATGTGTGTGTTGTACGTACTGTGGATTTTGGAATGAACAACCGGATTCACGCACATTTTCCTCCTATCAATAGAACGTGTAGGTTTTGTAGTGAGTCGTGAGTTGATTCACCTTCAACCTTCAATCTTCAATAGACGGACCAGATTGATTTTTTTTACGATTCCCTCTTCCCTCTTCCTTTTTTATTTATACGAGTTGTGTAAAAGGTAAAAGTAGAAAAGAGCCCACGCATTTTATTTGTTACATCTTCCTACACATTTAATTTCATTCACCGAGTTCTTCTTCCATGTCACAGTGTTTCCCAATATCAGAGATTACAGACCACATTTCTCCTTAGAACTTGTAACTCATAATTCATACATGAGGGATGGGAAAAAAGGAAAAACAAAAAGTTTAGCGTTTGTTACATATTCAGATTTTGAATTTCGAATTTGGAATTGAGTCGGATTAGTTTACAAAGAAAAAAATGCAAATAAAAAGAAAATGAGATAGTAAATAGTTATTGATTATGAATGTATTGGTTTTTGTGTTTTGTGTATGTAATTGGTAATTATTGTTTCTTTCCATTTTTCCATTGTTCATTTTCCATTGTCGATTGTCGGAAGATGATAGAATAAGAGAGTAAATAAATATATCATCACAGGGATTTGAATAATGAGCTCGGACATGTATCATAATTATTATACATAATGCATAATATTGTTGTACATTGGGAATATTTATGATTTATGATGATGATGTGAAAGGAAGACGCCAAACTCTGAGCTATGCTCAATGTACAAGGTACAAAGTAGAAAACTAGTGAGTTTTTGAGTGAGTAAATAAATGTTGAGTCAATGAAATGGAAAAAGGTTCTTCATTCAGTATTCAGTATCTATATCTCCTTTCCTTCTTCTTCTTTTTCATCTTCATCAACTAATATCAAGTAGGAAAAATACTACTTGTTTTGTAGAGATGGAAGATGGATGATGATGGAAGGAATAATACTTGGTATTTAGTGTAATATAGATGTTAGATGTTAGATGTTAGATATTAGTCATGAGTTGACCATCATGTGTACATATTATTATTATAATGAATGGATAAAAACATGAGGTATCAACAAGGTGGGACTTTCGAGCGTGTACAATGTACATTTTGTGCATATTTCCTTTCGGCTCTTTTACCAAATCTTTTAATCCTGTTAAATTTCCCCTGTATTCATCCTCATCATCCTAGATACTAGATACTAGATACTAGATAATAGATACAGAGTACAGAGGCTGCTTGAGTCAACTTAAGCTGTCATCTCTCCTTTTCTTCCTCTTTTTCCTCTCTTTCTTCCGCAGGCAGTAAATATGTATATTTATGTACCTCCTTTTCTACACTTTAAACTCTGTACATAAAATACATCATACATAATACGAATGAACTTTTACTCATTCAACCTGAAATATATTTTCTTATATACTTCTTACACATTTTTGGGTTCCAGGTTCCAGTTCATCAATAGTTGTTAGTTGAACAATGAACAATCTTCAACAATGTTCTATGTACTATGTACATCACCTTTTTCTTCCTTTGAGAATACGTTTTCAACTTTAAAGTAAATTTTAAGAAGCAGAAAATTGAGAGAAATGAGCGAGGCACTATCAGTAATCAGTAGCAGGATCGTCATGTCATGTCATGTCATTGTGGATCAGTGATGATGTTTAAGAGTGATTGAGATATACATCTACAAATCTTCAAATCTACAGATCTACAAATCTACAAATCTCAAACAATTATCTTCTTGTCACATACAGTGAACAATCGAAAAGCATGTATGATGTATAATGTATACACACAAAATACAGTGTACAATAAATATATACAATCAACAATCAACTCTAAACTTTAAACTCAAAGCGCCGTCGGCTTCTCTCTTTTTTTCTAAATTCCTTAAAGACTTTGCTAATCATAATAATATGCTTTCATTGTACATTTTGTACACAATAAATAACCATCTCAAATGTGTATATTATGTAGGTAGTGTACAAAACAGACATGAATGGGTGAATTTTCTTCGGTCTTTTATCTTTTATGTACTTTACTCCTTTTCAATTTGTCATTTTTACCGTCATCTACTTTTTCTTCACCCATCTACGCTTTACGCACAACACAACAACACACACGCATAACGCATACACCGCTTAAAGGATTAACCATGAATGTGTGTTGACAAATTTGAGTTTTGAGTGTGCATTTTTGTGTGCATGTAACATGTACAACGCACAACCTATTTATCATTTACCATTTCCCATTTATACACAAAGTTACCACAAAATGTCACGGATTATTAGCTAAATAGATTTAAAGTGCTCACAAATTCAACATGTAAGTATATATTTTCTATCTTTTTTCTTCTTTTTCTAAATCTTTCAATCCGTCAAATCGTTTTTTCTGCATTCCTCCCTTTCGCTCTTTTTTTGTTTTGTTTCAAACAATAATCACAAACATCAAACATCAAACATGAAAGCCTACAGCATCTTTATTATACGAGTACATGTTTTTAAACACTCTTTCCTTTTCTTCCGCCCTTTCTTCTTCTTTTTTTAGTGTGCACAAACTATAATAATAATGGTATAATATACTTTTACTTTGTATCATACTTTTCTGCTTATAATCGCTTGTTCTTTTCTACTTTTGCTCTTGCAATATCTTTGAATTATGTAGGTCACCCTACATTAAATATTCAATATAAAATATAATTCTATATACACGGCACACTATGGATTTAAATTCCACGATGCAGTTTATAGTTTGTCCATTTTATACTGAAAAAATTCCTCAAAACTCAAAATAATAGAATGGAATTTCGGGCCATTTTATTTATTTCATGTTGTAACTATTTAGCTATATTATACTTTTATCATTTGTATTTTGTGTTAATTATGAAAACTATAATATAGGCTGGAACAAGCTGAAAATGCTAAGTGTTTGCTTCTGGCATTTTATCCATGAAATATATTATGTAGCTTTTTTACTCTACCGTCTAGAATTTCCAGGATTTCGTACAATAATTGTAGTCTGTAATATATTACAAATTTATTTATTTAGTAGTGCCTCAGGCTTAAAAAAAGTTGCATAAAACGTCTGAAACACCTAGAATATTGACGACGATACCCCCAACAGTCTGATTGTAAAAGAATGAAGTGCAAGAGTGAAAAAAAGTGAAGAGAGCCATTTTATGTAGGTACTCTGTATAGTTTTTTATGATATTGTATTGAGAATTGAGATATTTGATATTGTCTAAATGCACACTAAAAAAGGTGAAGAGAAAGCATCATGTAGGTATTAGACATAAAATGTTTTAGAATATATTATGAAAATGTTGGGAAAATGTTACATAATTACATACTACATTGTACTAAATACATGATGAATGATGAGGTATGAGTGCAATGTCAAAGAGTGAGAGAGGGGGAATGCTGAAGAGGTAAGAGAGAAAATTGCCCTCCGAAAAATGAAGAAACAGTTGCAATTATTTACACACAGAGCATTTATATAATAATATACAATATCACAGATATACATACAATACAGTATACAGAGTACAATCTGTACAATTGAAATCATGAATTGTAGTCGTCTTCATCAGAGTAATAACAATGTTTCAAGTTCCTGCTCAATGCTCAATGCTCAATGTTCAGCAATTCAGATTCTACAACAATTGGAAATTGGACTGTCAAGAGGGGGAAAGATGCAGCTCTCTGTATACTTTATACTCTATTCAAAGATCTCAACGGTAAAAGTACTGCGACCTGTGACTGTGATCCTACTGCGTTATACTTATATTATACACTCTTCATAAATAAATACATCTAATATTTATAGGTAGCTGTACGTTTAGTTTTTCATTTTTATATAATTTTGTGCTTCACTGAAGTGAAGTGGAGTATAGTGAATATTATTTATTGTTGTGAGTATGGATGAAGTACATGGATCCATCGACATGTGTAATGTGTAATACATTGTGTAATATATAGTGATATAAAAATATGAAATGCCTTTTTGGATAATTACATGGTTCATATGCTTTGTACTCTTTTTTTTTATAGAAACATTTATCTATCTATTTATCACAATAAATGTAGCCTTTGGTTTTCTTTTCTCTTCCTTCTAAACAAATTCTAACTATTTTACTTTGTTACAACTTTCAACTTGAAATTCATCATATTTTTAGAAGACTATTATAGTGTTATGAATTATGATATTTCCTTATAATATCTTTTATTACCAGAAATGAAGACAAAAATGCATTGTAAATTACAAATTGAGAAATTCCATCCACACACACTTACTTGTGAATATTTTATACAAAGTCATATGAAATGGAGAAAGAATGCACTTTTTAAGATAAAAATAAATATAAACAGTAATATTATGTGTGTACATATATTGTATATAAATTATAAATATTATGCATATTATACCCATTCAAATAGGCAGTCTGGAAAGGAATAGACACAGACTTGTGTATGCTTAAAATGTGCAAGATGGAAGATAGAAAAGATGCATCAATTATAGTACATGTTTCCCATTTACATAACAGGACATTATACAATATCCTACGTATTTTGTATGTATATGTGTACGCAATAATATGATTGTAATTTAGTCAAAGAGTCAAAAGAAGCTTCATTATTTTGGCTGACTGACTTTAAGCAAAGAAGAGAGAGAAGGAGGGAAACGGATGAATGAATAAGAGAAAGAATTTTTATGACATCAAAGACCTCAAAAACCACTCATCTCATCTCATTTGTATTTTTATGGTTTGTAGTTTGTACTTTGTATGTAGGACTTTTTTTTCTTCTCCCTTTTTGACAAAACTCTGTTTATATGCATATATGTATGATGTATGTATCCTTCTTTTCATCTTGAAGAAAAAGAATCAAAAAGGAATGAATTGATAAAATAGAAATGTATAGAATCAAATGAGCTCTTTGACTTTGCCACCTTCAACGTCCTTTATTCTTCATCATATATATGTATAAAAAAAACTATCCACCGAAAAACTGGAAAACCAAGTACATGGAATGCATGTGTACATGCTATACATACTTTTAGCTTCATACTACCAAACCAACTACATACTTCAAAACATGATACACATGAAGTTGAGACTTTATAATAATGTTATAACGTAGCCTTGAATTTATATACAGGACTCCAATGGATTTACAAAATTAGTTATTAGTACAAATTGTCTACAAAATTGAAACTTGAGATTTATATATAGCAGTTTTTATTTCACATGGGTTCATGTTTATCCGATATGATTTTTTTTTAAACACAAACTATGCATATTTTAATCTGTACAATTTTGGAATTCTTGTTGATAAAAGTATATATATAGTAGATATGTACGTGTGGAAGAATTAAACATATGTACTTACATTCCTTTTGCTTGTATTAACGTTTTGGAATCTTGATATATTCTACACATAACTTAATATTAATTTTACAAGATTTTTTTTTTACTCTAGGAATAAAAGTTGGCCATATTATAGAAAATTCTTTTCATAATATTATTATTATTATTTCGACACTCACAAGCCAACAGAGTTTCATGTCATAAACAGTGCAGTGTGGAAAACCGAGGTTATCAGTTTTTAGTAAAAATAATTATTTTTGTGTAAATTTTCCTCCTTTTTTGGATTAAGTAGGAATCATGTGTAGTGAAAATTCATCTACTAGTAGTAAAAAAAGTAAGTCGTCTAAAACTAAAATTTCATCAACGAATGACATCAAGAAAGAATCTTTAGAGAAGTCTATTCTTATTCGGACGACTACCATTTACACTCATAAAAACCGGTATAAGCCGACATCGAACATCAACAAATATCGGTATTCGAGTGCTTCCAGCATTCGGACTATATTAGAAAAAAATCATAGATTTGGTCCAGCTACAATGGGGAAGAAACGGACAAAATTGGCTACTTTGTATCACTGGATTGTTGTTGGAATCTTTCAACGGATTTTGAGCTTCATTTTTGGAATTTTCAATTGGATTCTCTGTACTCTTCGGATGATCAATCAATCAATTTTTCATCATATTAGACGAGCAACCTTCTGTTTGAGAAATACAAAGACATTGATGGTTGAATTTTTTGTTCTACTTTGCTTCATTTTAGGTATTCTTTTATTTTACATACATTGTTAATATTCAAAACTAATTCATGTATTATTACATATTGATAATGGTCATAAAAAATTGTGTTTAGAATTAAACATCTTTTCCTACAATATTTTCCTGTTATAATTTTTTAATTTATTTTGTTTTTGCTTGTTTTTTTCTGTATGAAATAGCAATTATCACTTTTCATGGATGGTGTCATCATTTCTGGCAAGAGAACTGTTTATTTCATGAACCCTTTTTATGTGTGTTTTTAAATGGCTTGATTGGGAACACTTGTATTCACATTGTTGACATGAAAAATCTTTGACTTTTTGATGAATAGCTTTTATGTGTGTTTTCAAATGGCTTGAAGTTGAAGTTTTGAATTCACATAAATGACATGAAAAATCTTTGACTTTTTGATGAACCCTTTTTATGTGTGTTTTCAAATGGCTTGAAGTTGAAGTTTTGAATTCACATAAATGACATGAAAAATCTTTGACTTTTTGATGAACAATTTTTATGTGTTGTTGTAAATTGCTTGAAGTTGAAGTTTTGAATTCACATTGTTGACATGAAAAATCTTTGACTTTTTGATGAATAGCTTTTATGTGTTGTTGTAAATTGCTTGATTGGGAACACTTGTATTCACATTGTTGACATGAAAACTCTTTTATTTTTTGATGAATAGCTTTTATGTGTCTTTTCAAATTGAACGATGATGAAAAATTAGAACCACATTGTTTACATTCTGTTTGATGAAATCCATGGATTTCTTTTGAATGTTGATGTAGAAGAAGATAATTTGCAAATTCTTCTTTACAAAATCTGCACGTTCTTGTTCCAATAGAATGTTCCTCATTCCGGTGTTTAAACAAAGATGATCGAGAACCAAAGTCTAACTTACAATCGTAGCATCGTACAGGATCTACATTACCTGTAAAATACATGAAATAAAAAAAACAATGCATAAGTCCAAATGTACATTATATCATTGATGAAAAAAAAAGTAAACATTCATAATAATAATATGTGTAGACATAGAAAATCATATATGTATCATGTATTATATATATATTTTATGCACCTCTTTTTCCGATAGTTGTTCTCTGACTCCCAGCTAATGATTGTGGAGACATAGTTTTAGCATACTCATCATTTTGACCAGATAACAGAGACAGTTGACGTTGGCATTCAGCCACAACTTCAGGATCCTTAGATACTGCATCATACCAAGTATTGTAAATTTT
>JABASP010001263.1:0-31971 GCA_019776565.1 Sminthurinus signatus | reverse complement strand
ATACAGAGTACAGAATAGAGAGAGAGCGTAGAGTAGAGAGAGTTTGGAGAACAGAGCAGAGGAGAGTGTGTAAATCATACCTATAAGAGATGAAGCTTATAATACCGAATACAGTACTAGTACAGACTACAGAACACAGAGAATTGTATTGCAATATAACATACATCTATCTTTCTATCTATCTATGTGTATACAAAGGCTGTCAAGTTTGTATTATATAATATATAATGTACGCATGGTATGCATCATGTACATATTGTATAATGAGATAATCTGTGAAAAAGACTTGATCGATACGTAAAAATTATATACAGAACAGAGTCGATAGAAATATATGTATGCACATATCTATGTGTAGAATGGAGAATGTAGAATGTAGATAGATGGATAGATAGATAGATAAATAGAAAAGAAAAAAGATAGATGGATAGGAACATACTATATAACTTCATAGAATATACAACGTACAACGTACAACACACTACATAACTACATAATAATAATGCACAGGGTACTCTGTGTTCTCTCTGTACTGTTTTCAGCATGGAGTTTGGAGTTTGGAGCTTGGAGCTTGGAGTATATAGTATATATAGTAATAGTAAAATACCGTCAGTTATGATATGCAGAGAAAAAAAAAGTATCCAATACAAAAACTCTCTCATAGTAGCCCGGGTACTATTTTGAATTTGGAGGATAGATCCCAAACTAAAATTTAAGAATGCTTTCAACTTCTTCTTTTTTTTGGTTATCATAAATTCCTAATTTTGTACTAGATATATTTTAACCCTTGTAGGGATTGTCTGTACTCTGTACATTGTATACACGTATACACATCTACATCTATATCTCATCATAAATTGCACGGTATTTTTATGTTCACCGGCAAAGAGTATTATCTCCTTACTTTTTTTTTCTCCCAGCTTGTGTACATATACTTAATACTTACATGGGTAGATCATACATAGATATATATTCTCAATGTTGAATGTACTTTATTTTTAATACGTTGTGTGTTGTGTACATTGTACATGCATACAAACAAATACCACTTTCTCTATCTTGTAGAATAAACATGTTGTAAGGATGTGTTCTGCTTTCTATATTAATCTATAATAATGTAGAGAAGAGAAAGCACTGACACTGGGACTAGAACTAGCACTGCTACATAATATATAATCAATGTGATTTTAAATTTAATCTAAAAAGCTATTTAATTTTGAATTGATGACGATTGACGATTGACGATCGTCATTCTTAGTATACATGCATGTACAAAGTACAATGTACACTGTAGCACGTGCATTGAGCATACATATGATGTTTTGTGTTACGTAATACTGTCGATATTAGAAATAGTGTTTGAAAAAAGAAGAAAGATAACCAAAACCTGATTACACAGTATACACAGTATCTCACTATGTAAATATGTATCCAGTACATACGGTATGTATGCATTTGACACTGGTGCATGCTCAATGCTCAAAATGCTCATATTACTTTAGAGTTTCAAGTTTATAGTTGTGATAAAGCGTATAGTGAGTATATTACATTATATTATGTATGTATGTATATTATGCAATATATTACATTTTACACAATAATTGTGCATAGAGTGATCTTTTAAAACTATTGGTATTTTGGATAACTTGGTAGATATTTAATTTGCCCTTTGAATATTAAATACACATCAGACAGACAGACAGACGCCTTGAATGTTTTACTACATCACACATATATATTTAAATGTTTTAAAGCACATTATTACTTTGCATTTTGGATTTTGCTAACTGCATCCATACATCTTTAATCTTTATAATAATTACTGTTATTATTATCTATAGATGTAGCTAGCGAAGCTCTTGAGCCTAGAGTATATCTTATAGGACGGCCAAGAGCTAGCACGCAGCATGTAAAACAAATATGCACGTATAGGTATATCTCGTCCGTGGATCTTGCACATCTTCCCACCGTGGTGCAAGTCTCAAAATCTTATTTCGCGCTACTTTGGAATAAAATTTATTAAAATTCCCCTAATACNCAAATAATGAAAAAATTTAAATACTTTAATATTCAACCGCGTACATAAATCATAAATACATGATCAATGCCAAATTTAAAAAAAAAAACAAAATAAAACTATGAAATTGAATCCTTATATTGAAAATTCCCTACTAGCACACCCGACGTCACACGACGGTATTTTGACGAAAGTTTATAATTTGTATTAAATATTATTTTTACTCATTTTTAACCAATTTTAATTTTTTTTTAAAATTCTCGAGGTCAGCTAATTGTTTCTTTTTTATATTTTAAAGCTAGTATTAACAAAATTTAGCAAATTTCTTAAATTTTAATTCAAAAATTTAAATGATTTCATATTCGACAGCGTACATACATGATCAATGGCAAATTCAAAAAATAACATAAAACTATGACCTTGAATCTTTATGTTAAAAATACCCTACTAGCACACCCGACGTCACACGACGGTATTTTGACGAATATCAAAAATTATTTTAAATAGTTTCTCTGGCCATTCTTAACCAGTTTTGACTCTATAAACAACACCCTAGTACAGTTGATAATTTTTTATATTTTTGGGTCGAAATTAAAAAATGACTATTTTCACAAAAAATTTCATTTTTAAAAAAAGTTTAACCGATTGTATTTCTATACAAATTTCACTTTAAAGACACTTCAAAAAAATTCAAAATTTGGGACAAAAAAATTGAAAACTTCAAAAACTTTTGTTTTCTAAAAGTGTTTGTGGGTCTGCAAAATTGTAAAATTTTCGAATTAAGAACTTTCAGGACAGTCATGCAGTGACCTAAGGTCTATTTTTTTACATTTCAGATTTTTTCCTCCAACTGTGTAAAAGTTGATTTTGGTATGGGTAAAAACCACGTCCCGTTTTTATTAACACCCCACCGCCCTATAACACACTTCAAACGCTACAGGTCGATTCTTTTTCACACGCCAAGTATCAGGGGTGGTCTAAAAACATGTTTAAAGGTAGTTTTGACCCGCCGGGGTCAAACGAGGCAAATTAAGATTTTGCTTGATTTGTATAAATTGATCATTTGTACTATGGAAACCATACACCATCCTTTAAAAAAGTATTTTAAGCCATTTTTGACCCATTGACCGCCAAGAGTCAAACGGGGCAACCTGAGATTTGCATACAAAAGCGATTTATGAGACATCGTTACCCTGTAGAACCTCGATGGGTCTTGTGAAAACTGCCCCAAAACATGTTTGAAGGGTCCCTTACCGTTTTTATTTTGAAAAATGTCAATTTTAGTGAAATTCCCACATTGCTCCAGTTGACCTTTTCGTGTCAAGGGGCCAAAAGTGGCTTAAATTGTGTTTTCATACTATTCCTACTAGTTTCCATACAAAAAATTTGCAAAATCTCAAGGTGCCCCATTTGACCCCTAAAATTCAAGGTCACAAAATATCATAAAACATGGTTTTTGGACCATATGTGACATTTTAATTACGACCCAATATTTTTATTGAAACCTCAGTCGGAATTGAGGTTTCACCATTTTAAAAGGGGTCTTACGCCAAAAAATCACTTTTTTATGCAAATCTCACGTTGCCCCGTTTAACCCCTGGCGGTTAATGGGTCAAAAATGGCTTAATCTCAGGTTGCCCCGTTTGACTCTTGGCGGTCAATGGGTCAAAAATGGCTTAAAATACTTTTTTAAAGGATGGTGTATGGTTTCCATAGTACAAATAGTCCATTTTAAACAAAATCTCAATTTGCCCCTTTTGAACCCGGGGGGTCAAGGGGTCAAAACTACCTTTAAACATGTTTTTAGACCACCCCTGATACTTGGCTTGTGAAACCCACAGTTTTACTTCAGATTTGGCGGGGTTGACCAAAAATTCTCAAAATTTACCAAAATTCTCAAAATTTACCAAAATTCTCAAAAATTTTAAAAAATCCAAACATTTTCAAATTTTAGCACCAAACTATATTAAAGGAAAAATTAGGTGATCTACAAACATTTTTAGAAAACAAAAAGTCAATTAGTTTGACTTTTTCCCCCCCAAAAACGTGTTTTTGTTTTAAATTTCGCATCAAAGAAGTTAGAATTTGGTCTTAGCCATGGAAATTACTTACAGAACTAAAATAGGTTATAATTTTTAAAATAATTTAAATTTGGGTGAAAATGGTCAAAAGTTTTGAGTTTTTAGGGCAAAATGTAAAAAATATATAATTGGCTGACCTCGAGAATTTTTTATAAAATTAAAATTGGTTAAAAATGAGTAAAAATAATATTTAATACAAATTATAATTTTTCGTTAAAATGCCGTTAAGAAAACGTCACTTTGCTGTTGGGGAATTTTAAAAAATAAATTTATACGAATTTTTTGTAAAAAAAAATTAAAAAGATTATGAAAAAATCTTTTAATGTGTTTTCTACCTTATAATTTGCAAAAGTAGTGTAAAATAAGTAAGTTTTATAAAGTTCCAATTATATTCTGATTCAAAAATAAAAAATTGCACATTGAAACTTTTACAACACTAAAAAAAAAGATGTGCAAGATCTACGGACGAATTTGGACTGCGTGTAAACTAACATAATACATGTAGGAAATCTATATAACGGATACGAGTAATACATTTATATTTTATAATGTAGTACTACCTATATTTTGTCATATTATATTACTATATATACGACTCGTACGCCCTGACTAAGTATTTGTTAAACTCAAACTTTGTACATTTTTTTTTCTTGAAATAACGAAAAATAATAACACTAACATTATAGTACCGTATTCAATGGTTCTTCTACCTCTATATAGTAATCGGTTATCAAAACTCAGTAGCATATTATAGACTTGAGAATTGAGAAGCCTTTACAAACTTAGTTTATATATGTAATGGGTATAAATTTTAATTTTTAATATAATGTTTTATCATAAATTATAACCCTCTATCACTCGATTAGGTTGTCACAACTAATATATATTATAATATTGTATATTCAGCATAATTGTGATGAATTACATCCCTGATTTTTTTTTCTCTTTCTTTTTGAGGGTATTTATAAATATTTTTACTTGAAATCAAAACTTTCAAGTAATACAAACTCATATTTCATATTTTATAGAAATGGCAGTTAAGCATCATATGTATCCAACACCTTTTGGTTCAATCATGATTATTGGTGTGTACAGCTATTATATTATTAAATATTTCCATAAATATTTTACATTCTATTATGAATATTATCAGTTATCAGTATCAGTATGTATTATACATATTATACTAAAAATTATTTAAAAAATATTGAATAGAAATTTTAATTTAGAATTTTTTAGAACCAGTGCAGTGGTGTGTGAAGCTTCTTGATAAGGTTTTTAATAGCGTCCTATCATACTTGAATACTATAATTTTATATAAGTAACTGAAAAAATTACGTGTATTAGTACCGTTATTGAACTAATTCTCTTACAACATTGTTTTTAATAAAGTCTTCTACTTCTGGAAATTTCATTCTAATAGAGTCGACTACATCTAATAGATTTTTTGCATCCATCGCTAAAACGTGTGCTGCACACAACATTCCCCTGTAAAACAAAACAAGATAACCGTTCATTAGTTAAAAAACATTTAGATTTCACTTCAATATAATATAAAATGCAACAATAAATATACCAAAACATTTTATAACATATTCTTAGATCGTAGATGAAATGTTATACTTACTTTCTGTATTCCATATCTAATGTAGTAGAACTATATTTTTCTGCCAGTCTCATGGCTGCTACCAAATCCTTCATATCTTTGGATAATACTTGATGAGCCATCTCAACCTCTTTTTTTGCATTTTCTGGGAAGACATCAACGAGTTCATCGACGCTAGAAAGTAGATTTCTAAGCTGCAGTCCAACTTTTCGTACAAGTTCTAAATATTCTACTCTCCCTGTTTGTTGGACACCTTGAGATAATTCCATAATTGCCCTTACGACCCCTGTCGTACTATCATAGACATGATCATTTGCTCTATCCAAATCCGCTGTAGGTGTGGGTTCCATCTTTTTCACAATGATAGTTTTTTCTTCAGTAGCTGATCCACCATTTTGTAGAACTGGAACATCCCCAACTTGTGAAAAGCCAGTTCCATTTGGAATATCCCCACAATCAGAATCAGATCGATCAGATGTACTAGTTGTTATTGACAAGCGTTTTTTCAGGACATTTTCTTCTTCCGCTAACCATCGACTATCTTCTTCACATTGTTTTTGTTGTTCTCTTAATTTTTGTTCCAATTCATGTTTGTACCTTAGTTCAATTTCATTATTAGAGTCCATTCCATTTTTAGGATCCTATTTTGTAGAAACAAATACATTTCATTAGTCAAATAGAACAGTTGATTTATTTAACTACATACTGATTTTATATAAATAAACATTTAAAAAAGAATTAAATAATATTGTTAAAAAACACATTATTAAAAAAAAGGCTTATGAAAACACACAAAAATAATAATGTAAAATACACATCAAAATGTTATATTATTTTTTAATAATGTAGGAACAATGTAAAACATAGTTCGTGCACAAAATCAAATAAAGTAGTATAGTGTAAATATTATGTAGTACATAAACACCTCACCAACAAAAAAAACCAAAACCAAAAGAAACATATGGCATGAATAGCCTGTGCTTCAAAAATAATATTTGCACAAAAAACAAAAACTTATGCTGACTCTCGTGTTTCACGAGAAAAAAAAACAGTTCAAAATTTAAAAAAAGGAAACAATCATAGATTTTTCAGTAACTACTAAAAATTATCAATATGTATAATATTTTGGTTGGCTCTCAAAAATCATCATGGCCGGAAACGGAATTACAAGAAAAGACTTTTAAAATTCATTTACGTATCATCATGCAAAAGAATTATTAGAAGAAAACTAGTAGAAAAAAAAACGCAAGTTCTAAAATCAGTATTACAATGTACAGTGTATAGTGACCCCCCAAAAAACAGAGGTAAAAGTTTAAGCTAACAACAAGCTTCAAATGAGAAAAGTAATTTAGTTTTTTTTTTTTAAAAAAATCAATAAAAAATTCAAACATTAAGAAAAAAAGAAGAAACACTGTGCGAGGAGAAAAAAACACACAAAACGAATGAATGAATGAATCAATCTGATTTCGACCTTGTCTAAAGTTCCATAATTTGAAGTTGTTTTTGAGCCACCACTCATAGAAGACAAATTGAAAATGTCTGAACTAGAACTAGTGCTTATTGTCCCAAGACTGGACAACGTACTACAATTTCGATTCAAAGATTGTGTATGATTGTGATTGTGATGGTGAGAGGAGCAGGAGGCTGTTTTTTCCGTCAAATTCATGAGGCTTCCTCCTGCTCCAGGTCCCTCATAAACTTTGGTTTTGAATTTTCTTTTCGGTGAGCTCGATGACCCATTCACAAAATCTACCGCTAATGTGTTGAAGGCGGATGCAGGTGTAGTATATGTTGCAGGATTCAATCCTCTTGATTCACTGTCTCTCATGATTTGAGACAATATTTCAGGATTTTGAGCTACTATATACGTATTCACAGGTTGTTGTTGTTGTTGACTTTCTCCTAAAACAGGAGGCCTTTCTAATCTTGGTGGTTTTGCTGGAGCTTGTTCATCTGATGCTGAAGATGCTAAACAATTCATTTTTATAAAAAAAAGGGATAAACGTTATAACAATAAATTCCTGACCGAGAACATTTATATATAATACATAACATAAGTTGAGTAATGAGTGGTTGCAAAAAATTAAAAACCACATGAAAACTTCCAAAAGAAAGAATAGACTTACCCCAAGACATTGTTTGTAGTCTACGATTTTCTCTCCTTGCCATATCCGTTTGCTGTTGCCTTTCGTCTATTAGAATATCACTGAGGAAAAGAATAAACACAAAATATTATAACTAGATAACATTCTCGTATCTCCCTAACTGCAATTTTTTTTTAACAATACATTTTGATTCATACTTTAAGTTTATTTATAATGATATACATAGTTTTAAAAAATTCAACTTACTACAGAGATTCTTTAAGTTGTTGGAAAGTTGGTCGCTTTGATGGTTCATAAGCCCAGCACTGAGACATAACCTTTTTACACACAAAGATAGAAAAATGATAATATTACATGGATTATGAATATATGTGGATATTTTACTCCCCTTTAAACAGATATTAGAGAGAAATAGATTTTGGTTAACTTACAGCATACATACGAGGTGGACAACTGGGCGGTAATGGGAGTCTTTCGCCAGCCTCTATCTTCCCTATCACATCGTTATTTTGAATTCCAGCAAATGGTTTTACACCCATGGAATGGATTTCCTGGAAAAAGTGAAACAAAATACAAGAAACTTATTTTATCATTCGTAATTCATAATGCAGGCATGAAAAATGCAAAAAAAAATATACAGAGTAATGCCAAATCATATGTCATGCATCATAAAGTTTTTTAATTCAATGATCAAGGCCAAAAAGGTATCAATTTCCTTACCCACATACACACGCCAAACATCCAAACATCGCTTTTTGAATTGAATTGGCGAAAATTCACACTCTCCGGACTTAACCACTTGATTGGCAGTTTGCCTTTTGAAGCCTTATAATAACATTGATCTTCAGATATCCATCTAGATAAACCTATAATATACAAAAAAAAAACAACATTACAAAAAACATTCGTTTTAACCAGACTTTCTTATACTACTAAATCTATACATATCAACGGTTCATCTTTGATAATCATAAGCTTGTTACTTACCAAAGTCTCCTAACTTAACACAGTTGGTAGCCGAAACTAGAACCTGAAATTAAATTAAATCATGGGCAAAATTAACATTATGTACAAAAAATTAAGTAAAATCAACACCATAATATGGACAAAGTACTGAACATGTACAAAGTAAACAGGACACAAGAAAATGACAACTTACGTTACGAGCAGCAATATCTCGATGTACGAATTTCTTAGATTCTAAATAGGACAAAGCGGTAGATAATTGATAACAATAGAGTATAAGCGTAGCTAAATCAAGACTATGTTTGTGACTTTGTAGAAAACTTCTCATTTCTCCATATTCAGCAAGTTCCATTACAATGCTGAAAACCACAAAAAATCATAATGTAGGAGATTAAATTTTTATAGTTACTATTGTACATATAAATCATAAAAACAAAATGCCGATAAAATTGATAATATTTTATGTGTATGTGTATACGTATTTTACCATATAGTTTCGCCGTAACAAATACCAATCAGTTTGACTATATGAGCATGATCAAATTGCTGCATTATATCTGAAATTTACATAATAAAGTATTCATTACACAACATCCAATATTCAGTATCCGTAGACATTAGACAGTAATTTGATACATAATATTTTTATTTTTTATCCTTTCCACGACTTAAGACAAATTAATGAAAAACTAGAAATATGGATCAAATATTCTAAATTATAAAGTACTTGAGTATTGAGTACACAAGAACAAAACATCATCATCATTCAACTGATCTATCTTATTCATGATTCATACACCATACACAATGCATACTTAATACTTAAACTCGACTTTCCTTTTTATCTCCTTTATTTGACAGGTCTATTTTTGTACGTATATTACATAACATAACACACAATTATTACTCTGCTGTATCAAGTCTCAAGTCTCAAGTATAGTATTTATTTCTCAACAACTGAAATAACAATCAATGGAATTGTCATTCTGTTTCTGCATTCTGCATTTATTTATGCAGGTTACACAGTACAAGTTACAAGTATTTGAGCTTGTGGTACATTTATTAGGCATCAACTTTGAAAATAATACTAATATGATTATCAGTGTCTTCCCACGTTCTCATGTGCGCACAAACACACATATGTACAGGTTCATTTGAAACTAAATAAATATTAAATTTGTCATATTTAGTATTTCCAACGTACATATACAGCGTACAGAATAGAAAACATGAAAGGTAATGCTTTATACAAGTGAATTTTAAATGTAAACATGCTACACATGTTTATACAATTACAGTCTTCCTCTTCAACATTGACTGACATATTCTAGAATCTTGACACATGTGTGTGTATACATCCTAACATTTTGCTCCTTCAATCTCCGACTAATACACACAACACACAATGCATGCATAACTTATATATAATGTAGTTCCAGTTTTCAGATTTAGTTATCTATCCATTATCCATCCTAGGTTAATACGTGCAAGCGTGTATGTGAATTGTACAAAAAAATAAATTATTTGGGTCGGTTCAGTTTTCACTCTGTGTACACACAAGTAGTTGATAGTTGATACTATAGTAGGAAGAAATGAATGTAGACCAAATTTAGAGAGTAAGAAAAACATGTGCTAGGGGCACCAAGTTTTTATTCTCCTTTGACCAAAACTAAATGGTAATGTGACCAGATACATAATAGGATGAGTCATTCTCACTATATTATCCAATCCAATACAATGTTTATCTACATTTTGTACATTGTACACATGATCCTACTCTCCTACAAGTCACATGTACCATGTACAGTTGTATAACGTGATGTTTGCATTCATTCTACGATTGTATCTATGAACATGTAGTATGTACTTCATATTATGAAAGAACGTTGTGTACATGAAAGTATTTTTTTGTAGTTTTTCTAGATGTTTGTAGATGTGTTTTTTTTTGTTCATTTCATGCCCAGCCTAATTCTTTCCTGTTAGTTAATTCATAAAGTGAATCTTTTATAGATCTGCCGAGAACCCTCACTCACAACTCACAAATAAAGGCATGAAATAACAAATTTACTCTTTTAAAAAAGCTAATTGTTTTGTACACACCTCTATTTCTTTCCATTTCCCATCATTCCATAACATTTGAGTTTAGTTTTTCCATATTCAATCCTGTACACTGTACAAACTGTATAAAACTGACTCGTGCGTCTTTTAATTTTTTTAATAATACGACTGGACTGGATTAAATAAATAACCAGGGCATAAACCAATTAGAGTTTTGGATGCACAATGCAAACTGCACAATGTGCAAGCATCCTCATCATCCTGCATTGTACATTCTATTGCAGCAAAACAAATTATAACATCAAAAAACAAAAACTTACATGCTTCTTCTAGAAAACGATCTCGTGTAGCAGTATCCGCATCCTGTTTACACGTTTTAACAGCAACAGGAACTTTTTCATTGTCTTTTGTGTGATATATTCCTTGGTGTACGTCACCAAACATTCCTAGAAGAGTAAAAAAAAATAGTCCGTTATAAATAAACATGATCATTGATCAATAAAAAACTGTACAGTGGGTATAAATAAAATGTTTACCTTGACCAATAATATCTCCTAATTTTACACTGGAACTATCCAATTCATAGTCATTACAGGCAGGAATTGAATAATCCCCATCTTCATCGATGATTTCAGCGTAGTCGTCCATGAAGGGATGTTTATTACAGTCCACTGGACTATTTGACCCACTAGGATTCCGACTTAAACTACCTTGACGATATCTTGGAGGATGAGCATCTAAATACAAGTGGATCAATAAAACAAAAGAGATCGATTAATTCATTTCATTTCATAATCATCATGTCATAGACAAAGACAAAAAATATAAAATATACAATAATAAAAATCATAACTATTCAACTTCCAGAACAGTGTTGACAAAACCAAAAACCAAAGTCCTAATAGCAAATAATGCAATCAAATGATGTAAACTAAATACTAAACAACTAAATAATGAGAACTGAGAACAAACAATAATGTTTTTCTTGACATAAAATGAAAAAATAAACAACAAATGTAATGATGTAAAGACTACTGAAACCATAAACGAAATATTATGTGTTTGGGGCCATTATTGACTATAATATGGCTTCGCACACATTCTAGAAACTTATATACATAATACGAGCATTATCTTATGTATAATGTGTAAGTTTTCAACCCGGACTGATTTTAAGGTAACCAAAGTAAAACGAATAAACAGAACCTTTTGTACATTAACTACATAAATGATACATGATAAACCAGACCAGAAACGTTATAAAAAATATGTATTGTTTAGTAAATTTTCAAAATCAAGTTGGAATTTTATTAAAAGTGTTCGATAAAACATATGATTATTAACCTTTTACGCAAGGACAACTCCTGAAAGTAGCAGCTTAGAACAAAAAATCATAGAAGAAAGTTAGTTTTGATCTTCATATCACTTTATGTTGTTATTTAATTTTCCTTTATATTTTTGTATACGGTGTAACATCTTTTCTGAATCTGATTCAAAGCGTATCATTAAAATGGAAACTTATGTATAGTGTTTTAATATGCCTAAAAATCTAACTTGAAATTTGACAGAGGTAATACGTAATACATACAACAGACTATGATATTTTTATATGAGTCAACGACACACTGATATTTTGATACATTAATATTTAATATCTATATCCATGTAGGCCATTTTTCAGACGGATACCGGATACCCCACGTAAATTGAAAACCTTTTACGTTTTACGTAAAACTTTAACCATTAAAAGCTTTCTTGCTAATAAAAGTGTACAAAAAGTTTAAAACCTCCATGGTAGGGAATTCTCACAGTTCAACAAGGTATAGGTTGGATCATTAAACTAAAACAATCCTTTTATATGACAAGAAAAGTTGAGAAACTTGTCATTATATTTGTCTAAACTCTTATAAAAATTTTTTTTTTTTTCGGTATTAAAACAACAATTCTAAAACTTCTCAAGGCTCAAAAACTCAAGACATATTATCTTTATGAAAATAATATACTTGTATGTAGAATGCATATGAATAAAATTTTTTTTTTTTTTTTTTGCCATTTCTACATGCTCATTACACAGTTGAACACGGGAAATGTGTAATGTGTACATAATATAACATAATATATGATACAGATATAATATATATTATACATATCCAGAATTTTGTGTCTTTGAAAGGTTCATCCATGTTTTCTCATTTTATGATCCATTAGAGGAACAACTTGTCGGTAAACAGAGGACTTTCTTATCACACGATTCTCCACATTCCCTGATACCGCATACACTGTACATACTAAATACTAACACTAACAGAGGAAGCCAAGAAAAAGCACTCAAAAAATAATGTGTAAATGTACACTATAAACAGTAAACGAAAACAGTAGCACACTACATTGCGCATTGTGGATATTCATAATATTCGTAATAATGGTAATAAAATGAGGAAAACCTTCAAATCTGTACAAGATTATGTCTATCCACTATCCAGTGTACACTGTACATTGTACAGTGTAAATATTATTATTCTCAGTGTAAAAACATCAAAATGGTTTTTACAACTAAATGTGATGTTTTATAATTTCGCATGATGTGTAAGTATTTTCTTAGGTGGAAATTTCTTGGGAGTCAATGCACGAATGACGAATGACAAGTGGCAAGTGAAATGTTACCATTAGATAAGTAATGTTACCCAAAATTTAATATTCATCTAGAACCTAGAATCTATAGAAAAAAACTCAAATCAAGGCAAAATTCTAAAGTAAAAATTAAAAAAAGTATAAAGCCTATTGTGAATTTTTTTGTCACAGTTTTGGCAAAAATAAAAATCTGCTTTGTGCCTTGTTCCTTGCTCATTGTTCATGGGGGTGCACTACAAATTGAAACCTGAATCCTGAATGCACATCACGTAGATTACAAAATATAAAAATCTAATATTCACGAGTCCCCATCACACCAAAGTCATTCATCAACTTCTCATTAATATTGTAGGTATATTCGTATATAGAAAAAGAGTCAGAGAAAAGGGAAAAGTGGAGTTGTTGCAGTATTACATATTTAGACTTTAGAGTTTTAGAGTAATGTGAACGTCATCATCTTTGAAAGTCTAGCTGTCACGGTCCATCAAGTACATAACAATATTACAAAATGTTCACCATAAGGCGAACACGTGTCTCTATCTCTGTCTCTGTAAAACCACTATTCACTATTCACTACAGTCTACATTGAAACTGTGGATGAGTGACGAGATCTTCCTTCGATGGATAAGTTACAAAGGGTGCGAAGAGTAAAGTAAAATGGAGCTGATGGGCTCACACCTATCAAATAAACGTAAACGTATATACTGTGTTTCAAATTTTATTCAAACTGGGAAAGTCCCATGTCCCATGCCTTCTCAAAAGTTCTACATATTATGTGCGTATAGAGCTTACACACTTGTACACAACATTGAAATTCGTCAAAGTCTCCATCATTTGAATAGCGTACAGTGTACAATGTATCCATTATACATGAGTGTACTTTTACACCTCACTCAAGGAAAGTGCTCAACCCTTACACAATGACGACAACGACTTTTTGTACACTGTCGAATGTTGAAGGAAGAAGATTGGATGTTCGGTGTTCAATGCTCAATGTTCAATGGCAAAATAGGAAAAGGAATACGAATACGAATTCAAGATTCAAGATGAACAAGACACACAAGATACAAGACAAATGTGTAAAACATGACAATAAAATTCCCCGGACGTTTTTCTCACACAATTTGTCCAAGGAAGTGGAAGACATGTGGAAGTGACGGTGTTTCTCTCTCAAGTACTACCCGTACATATGCACATTATACATTACACATTCTTGGATGTGGTGTAAATTTAAGAAATTCCTACCTACAACACACAACATACTATATACTATTTCGTCTATGTAATCTCTAAAAATACATGGGACGTAGATAACCCCCTACGATGTGTTTCATACTTCATACATCAAGTATATATACTTATATATCTAGCATTGACATTCAAATTTAAGAGAAAGAAGAAAAAGACACATGTGCATATGTATAATGTATAGACTGACAGACTGTAGACTGTAGAGTTTATTTGCCTTATACTCTAAAAATACAAAAAAACCCATTTGGTAGTACAAAACTTTAACCTTGAAATGGAAAGTAAAAAGTAAAGGAAAAAGGGAAGAATGGGGAAGAAATGTCGGCAGTGGAGAGAAAATGGGGTGGTTGTAATAGAACGATTCCTTGGATAAAAATTGAGTCGATGGAATGAATAACGCAGTAGTTGTAAAGTTGGAAGATGGAAAGTATACATATATCTATGTTATACATGTGGAACAAGATGAGGAATAAAAGAAGAACATGTTCCTAGAAACTAGAATCCAGAACCTAGAAAGTATATTATATTATCTCTATACCTATATTTGTAAGACTGTACATTGTAGTCAGGAGATATTAAGAAAGTTGTCGTAAACCGTAAACATATTATGTAATATGTATCTACTATTTACGTGTCGATGTCGATAGATAGTAAATAGTGAAGAGTAGACATGTTATGATGAAAATACCTACCTTTTCTAGTCCACAGGGAAGTATGAGAGGGTGAAAGGATCCTACAGTAGCCATCTAAAAGGTCAGCAATACTTTCTGCTTCTGTGAGACTTGGACATGTGATTGTAAGATGTTCAGAAGCTCCCAAAATCCTCAATTGCAGTACTGCTTTCCGATGAGCCTCACAGTCTGAAACGAGAGTCTGGATACTCTTCACAGCACTGAAATCTGCAGCTTTTGTAGCCTGAAAAAAAGAAAATTCAAATAAATTCACATCAAATTATAAGAACACTGTATACTGTATACATTGTACATGGTACATGCACGTAGAAACGTGTAAAAGGTAAAAGTACCAAACTTTCACATCTTCCTTTTCCTTTATTTATATATATGACATCATTGTACATCGCACATTGTATGTTGTAGATTTCTACAACCTACAACAAATGTAAGAGTGAAAAGGTACTTTTTTTGTCAATGTACGTGTGGGGATTATATAATCACACCGAGGGTACTCCTACACAAAATGTAGACAGAAATTTGATCATCTGAACTGAAAATGGGTTTCTACTTTCTTACAGGTTTTTATAGTCATGCTTTGCTACTCGATATTCGATTCGTCACACTCATGCTTTGCTATTCCGCCACAAGGAATAGCAAATAAAGTAAAATACTGTCAAAGAAAATGCTAAAATATGTAACAATATTACTAAATATGTAGTATTCAAATATTTTCACTCATTCGTGTTCTCCTGATTCTGTTTTAAATTTTAAATCCCCATTGATTTTATTCATATTGTAGAAAAAACACACCCCTCCCATCCATTTGTAAATGGTGGTTTTAAACATTAGAACCCCCTTAATAATAAACTTCAGTAGTCATTATGACAGGAGTAATTTCATAAAAATTTTAAACGTGTCTCTAAACTCCAAACTCGAAAGATTGTAAACACTACATCAAATCATGATTCGTCTGTTGAATATAGGTTCTCATTTATTGTGTAATATGAAAAGTGTACAATGTACAATATTATCATGATATTTTATTCCCAATAGACTAAAACTTGGAATCACAAGAGTAGAATTTGTACATGTATGATAAAGCAAAAATAGTTTATCGTGTTTTGAGTCAAGTAAAGTCAAGAGATATAATTTGGTTGATGGGAAAAAATCTTGAACATGTAACGAAGCGAGAGAAAAGTTTTTCTCCAATAATATATCTTCAATACACACTCTTTTTCTCCTTCCCTCTCCCTCTTGCTTTTTGCCCTTGCTCTTGTTCAGTCTCCACAAATAAATAAGTATCTGGTCATCCCTTCATCATCATCATCAGGAGCAGCAGCAGCACAATCATTGACAACAGACATCCCCCATATAATACAATACTGTACAATGTACAGTACACAATAATACACAGAGTCAACCAAACCAAACCAAACCAAAGATACACATATACACGCAATATCACTTTCCTAATGGTCTCCTAAAACTCCCCACTGTAGAAAAAGTAACAAACACATACAATGAGATCACGAGGGGGAAAAAATCTAAACATATTCTTTCGGTCAAAGTACATACAACATACAGATATTCTCCATTCCATACATTCTACACAGTGTTTTGAGTTTTTGGGCAAGTTTACACGAATCCTCGGAGATTCTACAGTCTACAGTCTAAGGGTGACGTGATAAATGGCCCCGAGGACAACCATTCTCAACCATTCTCAACGCCAATAAACACGCAAAACCCTCCGTTTTTCACTACTACTGTACTACTACTATTAATACCACTAGAAGTATTATTACACTGCTACTACAATTACTTTTTGTAAAATAAACGAAGAGCGACCAATTACTTCCTTAAATAATTAGTCCTGGAAGCAAAACAAAATGCAAAGAGGATGCTTTTCTTTCAAATGTACACACAATATATTTTACTGAAACTTACTGCTACATTCTAGATACTACATTGTAGATTGTAGATGCTAGAAGCAATTCAACTACTAATAAACAATAAACCACCCAAATTCATCCTCAACGTGCTTTTTCTTGACAACAATGCGTAAAGTTTTAAATTCTTTTGAATTTCTATTTCTATTTACTATATATATTTTACCTATATAGATAAAACTTATACTATATACAAATATATTTCTTGTTTTATTTTGTATTGTACTCCATAGTAAAACTCACGACTGGGTTGGATTGGCAAAGACTTGCAAAGACTTGCAAAAAAAAAATCCAAATTAAAACTTGGCCAAAATCAGCCCAAAATCCAGAATTAGTTATTCATAGCAATTAGCAGTTAGTTCAAAAACATGAATCTCAAACCTCAATCCTCAACTTGATACGTTTACAATGTAAATTTTATACGCCGATTTAGTTTTATAGGGTTCATTTGAAGTTTGAAGAGGGAAGGAAAACTTTGAGGAATATAAGAAGAATTTGTGAAGCTGAACTGACTCAAAATCTTAATCTATATATGCTATGATTCTCTATTTTCTCTTCTGGTAAAATTGAGATAGTACTAAGACAACCAGCATTTCAAATGAGAAGAAACTATCTAATTACATTTCATTTCATTTCAGTTGTTTAATGACCTAGAAAGAAATCAGTAAAATACGTACTTTCTACCTAAATTTAAACTCTTTGCCTCAGTGAAATGAAGATTTGACTATCAGCAACCAGCCCACATTCTAGATTCTACATTTCAATATTATAATTCCCTATTTCTACGCCCCATAACCATGAAACTACATTTAAATGTGAAAATTTGGGGTTTAGGACAAGGTCTGATGAAACTTTCTCTGTGCAATAAAAATGTACAACTGTGTGTATTTTTCTTAAATTTTCTACATAATTTCAATAAACCGAAATCGGTTTATTATTATTAATGCAATGAAAATCTAATACCTTTTCTTATTTTTCTTATACAGTGACTTAAAGATTTATATTTAATTTTTGTTAAGGTATACTGGAAGATTGAAACAGTTTTCTTTCATAATGAATTCCGTTCTCAGTCAAAAATCAAAGGAATGTTATTTACAATTTTAATTTTATATCATTGCTTTACAATTATTCTTCATTCTGCATTCCTCATTCTGCAAACAGTATTTAGTATTTAGAGTAGAACTGTATAATACTAATCACTGATCACTGTTCCATTAATCGTGGTTTCATGATGCACACTTTATCTTGGAAAGAACGAGATGGAGTGACAGAAACAAAAAGATATTTATAAGATCGTTAGAATGTCCATGATCCAATTTAGATAACTCTGAGAGTAACCGCATGAAGCCATTTCTATCATCAATTCCTATAATTCCTGAAACAAATTGGAGCACATGAATACTTTTACTCTTGTAGTCTTATGCATCATTTGTATTTTCTTATTATTATACATTATGCATCGTACCTTACACTTGTACTTCCGTAAAATACATGTCATCGTATTATTATTCGTTATTCGTACTGTGAAAGAGTAATGAGCAATGAATCACTATTAATCTATCCACTATGTACGAATATGAATATATTAATGTAAATGTACAAAGCATGATCGGGTCTCGATTCTCGATTCTTTTTTATCTTATGATTATTGTATTGATAGACTACACTGAACATTGGACATGTTTTGTAGCTTCAAACTTCAAATCACTGATTATTATTACACTTTTACAATTACAATTGAACATGAATACAAGCTTCACATCATATCAGTAAATACAAACCGTGTACCTTCTACCTACTACACCTATTCAATTTCATGTACTTGACAAGAGATTGAAAGTTGAAAGTTGAAAGTATACATTGTACATTATACATGTATTAGATTAACATGTAAAGGAAAATGAAAATACTCTTTTGAAATCTCTTTGAAACAAAAGAAAGAATAGCAATCAACTCGACAACCTGACCGATGCAGCACATCAGATCAAAAATAATAAGCGCTACAGGGCATCATTATCGATATACATGTTTGAATCCGACAGTTCAAACGCTATTAGGTATACATTACCAAAGTAATTATTCGAATTCGAATTTCAAATGCAGTCGAATCTCTCTCTCTATTCTCTCTCTCTCTTCATAGATTTTTTTTTCTCCTTTGCGGTTTGCAGCTGTTGGTGTTGGTTGTTTGGTTCACCCAACTATTAAAATCAAACAGGATACTGAATCCTGAATGCTTAAAAAAGTTGAACATTGAACATATAAAACATATTTGAAATTGGAAACAAAGTAAAAAAAAATCTGTTTGATGACTAACACAGCAATTTTGACTTTGACGTTCCACTCTTGTGACTTTTGCACAACAAAGTTACATTATACGTATACAAGTTTTCAATTACTTTTTGTGGTTTTCATTAATTTTTTCAGCATTCTTATGATAAATATTTTACTAAACTACCTAAATCCTAAATCTCTTGAGTATTGAATCTTAAATCTTGATCCTTGGTACTTCCTGTTGTACATTTACAATCTACAAACAACTAGACATCCAACTGAGCAAAAAACAAACTACATATGTAGATTCTGCATTGTACATACATAAATTTTTATGTATTGCAAATTCTTGACATAAAACTCACCAGACGATTACGGGTTACGCGATTCAACTTTTAACTTTGATTTTATAACCCTTGCCAGAAAACAAAAACAAAGTCTAACCAACTTCTTTACAACTTA
The DNA here is from genome assembly GCA_019776565.1 of Sminthurinus signatus. Lineage (NCBI taxonomy): Eukaryota > Metazoa > Arthropoda > Collembola > Symphypleona > Katiannidae > Sminthurinus > Sminthurinus signatus. The sequence goes on along the minus strand of JABASP010001263.1, from coordinate 11,906 downwards.
CAACTTACGACAACTTATTTTAGATGAATACATCTACGTGTATATTTGATGTTTGATGAGTGGAAACACTAAAAAACCATGTACCTCTGTAGCTAAAAGTATTGTACATCATAAATTGTCATTGTAACGACATGAATTCCACAATAACAATTTAGGGTATTTAGGGCATATTATTACTCAACTTTTTATCATTACAACTCATTATTACACATTATTATAAATTTTATGGACATGATAAAAATAAGCATGGTATCTAACAAAACTAGAAAAAGAAAATGATGCTTCATGTATCTACATGTGTGGATAGTGGCTAGGTAAATTGAATAGCTAATCGCAAGATCACAAGTACTCAGAACTCAAAATATGATTTCCACTACAAAAAAATAGATGCACACATTCAAAGCACACAAATACTTGGAATTAAAAGGTAATCATTTTGGTTTTTGGTCGCTCTACAAAAATACAAGAAAGAGACTCAATACTCAATGTCAGGGTGTAAAGTTAGCAGGCAGGTATACAAAGAGTAACCTTACAACCTTTTTTTCGGCTCCCTACCCTTTAGCTCCCTCCTCTCCATTCTACACATATATTCCATCCTCATCTAACGATTTTCGTGACTATCTCACATGAAGAGCTTTCAGTTCTTCAGTCTTCTTCCCTCCTCTCCATTTATACATGTACATTGTACATTGTACATCAGAAGGCCTCTAACTCCAAATTCAGACTCAATTCCTAACTCCCAACTCTATACGCAATACATATTTACTTAATATACTTGGGCAAGTAATGAAAATGAGTATATTATGAGCCATGAAAAAATTTAATATACACAAGATACAAGTTCTTCAGCCAGACTCCAGACGTACACATTATGTATTATGTACTTTTGATCTCTGAAAGAAAAGAACCTCTTACTCTTCACAGAGTAGAAAACATCTATTTTTGGTATTTCACCTAAGAGATGGATATGTAATAATACGTAATACTGTCTACAGTATTTTATGTTATATTACATACTTGCCCCAACTTTACATTTTACATCGACATTAAGCATCAACCCAAACTGAACGAATGTACCATGTAGGAAGGCTGGAAGAATGGAGAGGGAGCATCTTTATCGACTATGCACAAAACATAGTGTGCATTTATATATCCATCTAACATCTAACATAAACTGAACTGGAGGAAGTATTATTATTAAATTTACATTGTACACGGTATTAAAAGGGAAGAATGTAAATGTTACATAAAGTTTAGAAACGTCATAAGTCATAATGAACTCCTTCAACTTTTATTTTTTGAAAAATGTACAAACTCATCTCCTCCACTTTTTTAAACTATTCAACATTCATCATTCAACTATATAGAAGTGTTACTCATTACTCATTACTGTTCAACCTTAAAGTTAGTAAGGTAAGTCACGTTACAGGTTACCTATATGTTTTTTTCTGTATAAGTGTTTGGAAGCAATTCAATTAGAACCCACTTCAAACGTCAAATTATTAACAAAAAAGAGGGAAAAGGGACACAATTCTTTTTTTAAATGTCCAACGTCATTACTTGTATATTTTATTTTATATTATATTACAGGCCTCTCCTTATTATTTATCCAAAAAAATTCTATCACATGAAAATTTGGAAAAAAATATCAAAAAATTATGAAATATCATCTTCTACAACGCACTACTTCGGAATTTAAAGGTAATAAGTAATCGGTAATAGATACTCTAACTTACATTTATTGTACAATTTACAAGTTACAATTTACAAGGCTTGTAATTGTCTGATTGTAATCACTTGCTTCAACGTCAAAGTCAACTTTGGAACACACCGAGATACATATAGATAGATATATCAAAGAAAAACACATAACCACGATTGCTTCACGGGTAGACACGATATAACTAAAGGCTCTGACATAATAATATAATAAATAATAATATTATGTACTATTTTTTCACTCAAAGAAATTGGTCGTCTGGATGTACTTTTTATGGTTTTTATATCTGTATATTCCGTATTTTCTCTCAGAGGATATTTGGATGTTTCACGTTTCACATTTCAAATTTCACATTTTACTTATCTCAATTCACTCTTTGGAAAATTTTATTTAAACAAATGCCCACAACATGGAGAAAAAAGGTAAGTAGTAAGTAGACGTTAGACTTGAGACGTCAAGGTCCATAAAGCACAAAGAAATATATTATAGGAATACAGTACACAGTATACACGGATGATGGTACAATTTCAAAGAATCAAAAGTAATGGCGCAGAGTGCATAAAGGGCGAATCGGTCTTATTATTCCCAAGTTCTTGTTGCTTGACTTTTCTCCACTTCTCCACTTCTTTTGAACAAAATGAAGACTTTTAAAGTAGATAGATAGATAGAAAGGAAAGACTTGAAGCCGCGTGTTGATCTACATACCAAAACAGTAGAATGTAGAAAGTGTACACTGTACTGTATGCTGTATTTTGTATGTATGTTGTAAACTCCCTAAGAAAATCGCATGTTTAGAAACCTTGCTGGAACATGAAAAGTGTTCACATTTAACTTTACATATATTACATGTATTCACGTCTCTCTCTCTTGTCTTCTGTATTTCCACTCTTTAGAATTGAGTTTAGAATTGAATACGAATACTTATAGGTATACACATAGATACTAGATACGTCTGAATTCTGAATGTTAGCATAAGGCAGTAATGCTATTTTGGGAAGTCTCTCTCACTCCTCGTTGAATGAGCTAGTACTTCTGCATTATAATAATATGGTAGACGTTATACCTTTCTATATTCTATATTCTATATCATTTACATTTTACTTTCAATCCAATCCAATACACAATAATGTAGAATGTAGATACAAAACATCTACCATCTACCTATCCTATCCCATGTATATAAATAAGTGTGTACAAGGGTATAATGTATAATATTTATGTTTAAAAGTATGAAAAACATACCAATTTATAGATAGAATCCTACAGAATACAGTATACAGATGTAACCCACAATATGTAACACTCTTAAAGTTCCTACAGTTTATATAGAGCCCAAGTATTCAATTGCATACTTTTGCTGCTACTGCTCCACATTCACATTCACACATTTCAAGAAAAAAAACACAGCCTCATAAATACACCTCCAACCTAAACCAAACTAAACTAAACTGAACTAAACTCACCAAGAGGAACTTTGTATCGAGTATCAAGTATCGAAGAAAACAGAAAACAGACTGAAGACTGAAGGAAGAGGATTCTCACTGAAAAATCTGACTATGAAAAAAAAAATCACGCATACTTGTATATGTATAAATATAAAACCTACTGCATTGCTGGGCATTGGAATATGTATATTTGATATAATTCAACATCTATAAACTGTAAACTCTAAACTGTAAACAGTAAACAGTCAAGATGGAAGAATGTGTAAGCATTCGTAAATGTCATTTGTAACCTCGTGTACCAGTCCTCGACTCTCGACTCTCTTTGAATTTTGAATGCAAAATCTAAGTTGTACATAAGAAATAAGAATGTAAGTGATTGGAATGAGAACGACAGTGAATTACGTCACCCAAGTATCTAATCCAACTGTTTTTATTTCATACTCTATTGTTCTCTGTTCAATATTTTATTTTTCCTGAACTCCCCCACTCTCAACTCTCAACTCTTAACTCTCAACCTTCTTCTTTGCCTCTTTCCTTTTCTATACTCTGAACAAAAATGCCATACCATACTCTCTTCATTTCTTTAGCATATCCGCCCTATCAGTATGAATATTACTGTACATTGTACATTGTACACATAAAATATGTACAAATCAATAAAAATGAATGACATCTGATGACTCATATATTATTATATTATTTAGTATTTATTATTTATTAGTATTATTTACAGTTTACAGTTTACACGCCTTTGAACTCAATCTCATTTTACATTTTACATATTAAATCCTCTACTCCTCACTCCTACCAAAGAATCTTTCAAATTCAAGTCGATCCAATTCATATTTACTATTTACATATAATTTATACGAACGACAGTGCAAAGTCAACAAGCTTAAAATTGAAAATGACAATTTTTGACCTCTGGTTTTTAATTTCCGCATTTTATGAATGAGCATTGAAGAGTTTGCACTGAGCACTAAACATAATTTGAAGATGAATGTACAATGTACAATATACATAAGAACACATTCACCATTCACACAAATTGAACATGTTCATCAGTCATGAATGTACGGGGCTGTCACAAGTCACACATAAAAACAACATAGAGCATACACTGAAAATTGAAATGTAGAAATAAGATACAAGATATATACAAGTTACAAGTGTAACTGTTTACAGTATGAGACCTTTAACACCTACATCTTCTTTGTGTAGGTATATTTGTCCTCAAGGAAAAGAAGGAATGTATGACAGCAAAGGAAACAAACGACTAGCTTGCCACAGAACAAGAAAAATAAAGATGTTGAAGATTCAAGATATTTGGAGGAACCTTTCTAGTTGGCTGTTGGCTCTTGTGTGTGTTGGATGCACTGCAGTCTGCAGTATAATATGAATATGATCATGAACCAATTTTACGTCAAAGAATCTGTAACAACATTAGAGGTTAGAGTTTGGAGTTTAGAGTTTAGAGTATGTACTAGGTATGTGTAATAGAAAATAGAATTAGTTTGCAATAAACTCAACCCTTGGAAAAATCCGCTGACAATTCAGCACGTTTTACTATTATGACTATTGCCATCACTGCTTTTCTACTCATCATAAAAGTGTATTACTTAAGCTTTAATGTTTACTGCCTGTGTACATTGTACATTGTATCTTCTATGTGTAATCTGTAATGTGTATACTGCATTCATCAGATTTTCTGCCTTTCCAAGATAAGATACTTTTACTTCTTCTTCTGCTACTTGCCTTTTCAACTCCTTCCTTCCCACTTCCCACAACATCATTATACACTTTGACGACAAGGTAAAAAAAGAAGCTAAAGAACCAAGCATCCGATATTTCTGTACACTACAGAGTAGACTGTAGAGTATGACCGCAACACCAGTAGTTTGTACTTAATACTTATGTTATGATGATCATAATAAGCAAAAACTAAAAACTCGACTGTTTTTCTCAACATTTTCAATCATAACTTTGAAAAATCTTTGACTTTACTACTTTTTCATGTGTACTTTAGAAACAAATCTTGACTTTCATGCTTTCATACTTTCATACTTTCATTTCCACTTCCACGGAAAACATTAAGACATAACCATTTCAATGATAGAGTTGAGAGTTGAGAAGGAAATTCTTCTCTACAAAATTACCATCATAATGGTCAAGTAGATGGATATGTAGCATATAATTACTGTAGAAGTGGCTTCTTAATGGTCTACTTTTGATGCTATTTTTTATATTACATCAGAAATCAGCTGAAAATCAGAAATGGTTTTAAAGTTTTGGAACTAAAAACTACGCATAGACATTTGTATGAAAACCATGTAAATTTTTTTCATGATTTCAAGATTTATTAGATTGAAAACAATTCTGAACAAAAATGATGACGCACGTGTAGTAGCTTCAAACATTTTAAATGTGCAAATAGCAAATACGTGTGTATTGAAATGGACTTGAAATTGATAAAATTGATATTAGCACCCTTTTAAAACTCCTTTTTGTAATGTACGCATAAATAAAAAAAGAAGGTTGAGCAACTTTGAATTCCACTGTCTTTAGAAAACGAACTATGAACTATAGAAATGATACATGATCCACCATTTATTTATAAAGACTATAAAGAGTAAAGATTGGGTACTTTTAGAATTTTTGGAATATGCGTAAATAGTAAATAATATCACCCAGGATTTCCCTACGCACACAAGACCATTAAACTCTGTAAATTGACATAATGAAAAAATATTTCTTGTTTTGTTGTGGTCCTCATCCCTATTTATTTTCATTAGACACTGTGTGTAGTATGTAGTATGTACAATGTACAATGTGCAGTGTAGAATGGTAAAACACAGCCCTAGTATATTTTACGTTAAAATGGATAGAATTTAGTAACCCTCTTTGCTCATTTTATGAACTTTGGTGTATCTAGTATCTACGTAACAGTGCTTCGTTTGGTTTTTGGCTCATAAGAGAAATGATATAGTTCCTTCATAACACAATAATATTACACTTCCTGCTGTGCTCAATGCCTGGAAGGGAACATTATCTGCGACTTGCTCCCTCCTACACTCTCTCCTATAAATTTTAGATCTAATATAAAATACACAGTATCATTTGGTATTTGGTTCATGTGGGGTGATTCATTTAGAATTTAGATACACAAGAATGAATAAACCAAAAACTTTGAGTCCATAAATTAAATTTCCTATACATATTAATTAAATTTTCTAGTTTGTTATTCGTAATATAAACTTTGTTTATCTTTACATTTTACATGCTTCAGATTCTATATACGAACAGGAGGAGATTCTAAATAGATCCAGAGCTTTATTTATACTTTATACTAATAAAGCAATAATTTTGCAAATTTTCATTACATTATATTTATATTCATGTGAAATTGTACATGAGATTCGCAGTGTAGATAGCAGATAGTTAATCAGTCAAAGATCAACAAGTGTTTAAAAGGAAAAGAGCTAATTGAGGAAATCCCTTGAAAAATGACAAATGAGAAGAATCAGTACTCCATACTCACAAATCACAAATCAGTACCTTTATTATTCAGTATTCTTAAAATACAGTAAATCTATTTGACATGACTTTTAAACAACGAGAAACGAGAAGGAAAAAAAATTTGTCTTTCATAATCTGTAAATGGTAAATAGAATGTGTCACATGTGGCAACAAGTTAAACTCGTCTAGAAAAAAAAATGGACTATTTACAATTTCCATTCATGATAATAAGCTGAGTAGCTAAATTAGAAGTTAGAAGTGTCAAATATTTCACGAGATGTAAATGGGAATGCCAAAAGACACAATGAAGCGAGGGAGGTCCGTTCATACGTAATATGTATGTAATGTGCAGCTGATATATTGTACATTTTACAAAATACAAAAGCATCTGTAGAAGAAAATCAGATCAACTACTGAAATTCTAATTCCAAACTCACTCTCACTTACTCTCTATACTCTCTATGGAATTCACAATTCACGTATCTGGTATCTAGTGTCTAGTAACTCGTATCTACGTATCTCCTTCGAGTTGAAAGTTGAAAGGAAAAGAGAAAGAGAGAGTGAACATTTTGAACAGTGAATAAACAAGCTATAACCTTACATAGATGTTTTATCAAGAAACGAGATCGGAGACTGAAAAGATGAGCAAATTTCAAGATAGAGAGAAACAGAGAGAGAGAGAGAGAGAGAGGGAGCTATTTTCGGCAATATTCACCAAACACATTCCTATCTTTCCTCTCCCTCAGCTTTGCCGACGTCGTCTCTCTTTCTCCCTTTCAACTCAATGATCCTCTTTCATTCTTAAATAACAAGAAACAAGTAGTAGATCGAGGAGCAGGAGTCTCCAGATCCAGCCACAACTACAGCTACACTTGCATCATGTATGTTTTTTATGTACAGAAAATAGAGATACGGGTTTCCGGATGCAATCATCAAAACCGGGCAAACTTTTAAGATGAGAGAGCTTTTACATTCTCTTAATGATAATAATAAAGATAACCTTTGTGCGTGCGTGAAACAGTGATAAAAATATCTTATCTTCTTCTTCTACTATTACTACTTTTTCCCTACATGAACATTACACATTACACACTCAGACACATGTTTAATGTTTAATGTACAGTCGATATTATTCTGTAATACCTTTTCAAGTTCTAGTACACATTCTAAAATCTACATGTTGCTTGCTACTGCATCTTAAAAAAATCCAAATCCAAATTTTAAGCTCCTCAAAACCTGCAAACACAGGTCATTTTTCATTCTTCATACTCGATATTCAATATTCTATACTAGAGTAATCAAAGCTGCAAATATCATTGGAATGCTGATAATTGATTATGATTGCTACATTTTGACCGAAATATTATCGAGTAACGGTTTAACAAAAACCTCAAAAAAACTGGAAAATTCACCAAACTCTGTGAATTTTTACTCCTAGAGTTTTTAAGATACTTCAAGATTCAAGAGAAAGAGTTTCCTGTTTGGAAAATATGGTAGTAGTAAAATAATTCCAGGAGCAAGTGAAATAAATTAATCTTTAGAATCCTTAAAAACTAAGAGAGAATTATTATTACAAGTTTCTTGTAATAAAAACCCGTACATTTTGGTAGCCTAAATTTCTCCATTTTTTGCCATTCTCTTTACAACTATTCTCAGCTGGATTCATCTTTCACACTTATTCACAATTCACAGTGACACGATTGAGCTTTTGGTATCATAAAAGAGTCTGTCTTTTAAAAAAAAACAAAAAACCTTCCATTTGAAGATGTCTGCCTTAAATTGTAGTCATATTATGTAAAACTGGCAAAACCTGCAAAAGTATTACCAAACACTAAATGCTCATCTGTATTACACATTCCCATGTTGTACATGTGGTACATTCTACATTCTACATCATAGAGCAAAATGCGTACATTGCACAAGGTACAGAGTGCAGGGAAAAAATGTTGGCACATGACACAGTATTTACATACAGACGCACACCAAATAGGTGGGTGGTACCAACTGTTTCTTTATAAATATTTGTTCCTATAAATGTCATCTCACGCACTTCCTAGAGATGCTTCCTCACGACAATATGCATGTGTGTATCCTCCTGACTGCTTAATAAGTAAGTACATTGACAAAAAAGTAGACTAGAGTCTAGAGTCTATAGAGACCAACGACTAGATATAAAAACGATAACAATCCACAAGTACTCTCTACTCTCTGTTTCTCACTAGTTGCTTGTTGCTTGCTATCCATTTTTCAATACAAAATACAGACACGCAGAATGGAGAATGAAGAATAGAGAACAGTGCGAAAAATAGAAGATGAGTACACACAGGGAAAAAAAGTATGCGTAGAACATAAGAAGAAACACAACATGTATTTTGTATTTAGTATTTACTTTAGGGGAAAAAATTTAGTAACTATGTTTCATCTCGTAAGAAAATCAGGCCATTGCCATCATCGGTTCACAAATACTTTTTTTCACACTCCTATAAATTTTCGGAGGAGACGTAAGAGTTTTGAGTTTACTTTGGTTTCATATCAAGAATCAAGATTCAAGATATTCATGTTCCTCCATATCTCACCGTCCAAAAACATTACAGCGCTCATATGTACGAATGTACGAATAACATCATAAAGTCTAGAGTCTAGAGACTAGAATGTAGAAACTTTATGTTTTTTCAGATAGACCAAGACAAACTTGTAAACATTCCATACTCCATATTCTATATTCTGTATTGTGTATCATCCTGCCAGAAATGAAATATCTTGCCATGCTCCCACAAACATCATTCAAAATTCAAATAAGTTGATAGTTGATACCCGTTATCTTTCGATGAATTGGGAACTTAAAAGTCGTAAATAATTCATGTACTCACAATCTCAGTTTACATATGACTGAGCTCTGAGGTGCAGACACTGATTTCTTTGATACTCTATTAATTAAACTTGGAGAAACCCGATTTTGCAGCAGATGATCCAATGTATCGTAAAATGAAGAAAATCCCACGGATATAAATTTCCCTATCACTCAAGTCAAGTTTTTACAGTAAAATCAAGTATACTATTCATGTACTCACCTCTCGAGCATGTTCCAGTATATAGGAAATTCCATCATCAGGTCCAACAACTAGCTCTATTGGAACTTGCCAGCCACTCTGAAAAAACAAAGTAAAAAAACACAGAGTTCAAATTTCAACTTTAAAAGAGTAATAATAATAATAATTGTAATACTTTATTTTAACAACTAACAATTTAGTACGATACAAGTTTTACTGATATCATATTTGAGTCGACAAAACAGACGAGTACAGTTTCTATGTAAAATGTAGTGTGTATTATGCAAAGAAATCCATGCATTTTCATGACAGTACTTGCTTTATGAATATGTATTTTTTACACCCTTTTTAATTTCACGTGTAATTCCTAATATCACCATTGTGTGTAGAGCCTAGATTTTAAGTAAACGCATGCATCAACTACAGGAATTCGTTACTCGTTACTCGTTTGTAATTAGCATTGAAAAAGGGTGCTGTAGACACTACGTCTTTTTCATTCTAAATTCAAATGTGGTGAATGGAGTTTAATGGAGTTCTTTTCAAGTTGGAAAACTATGTTAAAAATAAAAATGCAGAGGCCATTCAAAACGGAAATTGGTTGAAACGTATCCTAAAGCACCAAATTTTCTTCCAGTTAAAGCACCACAGATGTATATTGCTATGTACAGTTTGTATTTGGTAGTTTGTAGACTTGGTAGTTAGAAAACCATGTAGAAAAATTAAGTATGCGAATAAATTAACATATTTTTGAATTAAACAATTTTCACTGTAGGAAAAAAAGACCGCCAAATTTCTTGTACAAGCTCCAATACTATTTAAGTATATATTTAACCATAATAACAATGAGGATTTTTGGCAAATATAGTATACTTCAAATTAATACAGCGTGGTCTGGCCTGGTGTGGTGTGCCTCGTCACATAAGTATTCCAGTGCCTATGTACTATCTACTATCTACTTTGTATACATATGTACATTCCAATTATTCTGAACGCCCACCTTTCAAATTTGAATGCGTACCTAATACTAAATACTAAATATATACTCCAGAAGTATAATGGAGTAAAGCTTTTTCAGACTAAAGAGTAAAGAGTAAAGGATGGTCTGTAGCGAATGGTAAGCCATTATAATGTACTTAATGCTACTTTTTTTTACGGACAACGTTGAGAGTCGAGACTACTGCACATAAAATTCTACAATCTAGACAAGAGTACAAAGAACACATCTTTGAAGAAAGGTGAGTACTCTACTACTAATGCTTCTACGAGCATAATGTATACGACATCCACTTCTTCTGATACTCCAGTTCCTTCATTTCAGTTAAGCTCTTTTTACTCTTTACTCTTTACGTAATATCTTTTTTTCACATACATGTTCTTTTCCCTCATTCATTCATGTTTTAAGCCAGTTTTTAAAATGTCTTCTTAAGCGCTTCAAACTTATGAAACGTATGAACTCAATCTGATATACGCTCAAGTATTTAAAATGTACATGTACAATGTACATTGCTCACAATATGCGTATTTCTAATGTCTGTACACCAACTTGAAGATATATAATCGAGGGGATTCTTCCTAAAATGTTTCATTTGGTTACACGGTTACACATACAATATGTAATATGTACCATTTATAATTTACTGCTTCCATGTTACGAGACACACTGAACACTGAACCTTTTCTCTTTCTCTGTCGTAATCGTAATCGTTGCTTTACTAATAATAAAAAATATTATACAACTATGTACTTTGTACTTTGTACATTGTGCATATGACGGTTTAAAATCCCTTAGTCAGTATTTTTTTGAATATGATTTACATACCTAACACATCATACACCGTCATAAAATCACCGTATACAGAGTACAGAAGTAAAGTTAAAGCCATAATATAAATTGGACGTATAGGATACAGAGAAGCTAACATATTACAACTTATAAATTATCCCTTCGTCACTAAACACTAGACAATTCTAGACAAAGATAAAGTTATTCAAAACGTTTAAGTAGTATTAGTATCAAGTACAAACGTTTAAACATCTTACATCTTACAAAGGACAAATAAGCCGATTGACTTAATAATTTCCTCGTCTTATGTATTTCATCATTATTATTTTAAAAACTCCTGTTTATCAAGTATGAATATCATCTTTAAACCTTTAAAGCCTTTCCTTCCCAGA